>CAMOHE010029591.1:0-36282 GCA_946598075.1 Artocarpus hirsutus | reverse complement strand
CAGCAAGTAGGAAATTAATCTCGCAAAACATAAATAAAAACCATTTTTATAAAAATATGCATGAGCATTTTATGCTTGCTTATCAACTTGAATTATGCTTAATTATTTAAGCTGTATCTTATCTTCTTACTTTGGGCCCGGTGATCGTACAAATTGCGCGCGAGTCTTGGGAAGTTAGGGTTCGCGAGGTCCCAACGACACCAAGATTATTCTTTTCTTTAACATGGAACCTCCCCGTGGGTCGGGAGGCTGGTACGACACCCTTAACTTGTCATATAAGTTTCACTTGTATTATTGTGTGTATGCAGTATGACTTATCACTACATGACATCACAGTCTCATAATTCTTGAATCTTAAATCATAATCATGCTTGACTTGTAAGTGATCAAACAATATAATTTAAATATTGCATACATCACACATTATTCATCACATCATCATCATGGCATTTCACATCATTTTATAACATAGCATATCACATCATAACATATAACAGTGTAATAAATCACTGATCATGCATTTTCATAAATTTTATGAAAATATTTAAAATTAATTTATTTTTAAATTATGCATACTGTAGGCGAGATTCCTACTTACCTAGACTCCGAGCTAAGCGGGTCCAGTTGCATCTCGCTGTATCTGCAGTCTATGCAGCATCCTCAGCAGTGCTCCTCGAGCGGCCGTGGATGGCTAAGAATGCTCCATGGAGATTCGTTACTGCTGAAAACACCATTCTGGACTCTGTTACTGCATTTTGAGTCGCCTCGATCCGTGTGCAGTCGGTATCGAACGATTTTAATCAAAGTAGAATTTGCTCAAACGGAGGTCACCATCACGTTTAGAGCGTCGAAACAAGTCGGGAGGTGGTTTCGGATCGTCGATCGGAGGTCGGGATCACAAAAATCCAAAGTCGCCGTTGACCGCCGTTGATCGGACTCCGTTGGTGGCTGAGCTCGAGCCTACCCCCCTAAATTGACCCTTATGAGTCCAATGGCGGTGTCAATTTTGCCTAATTCTACCTCTAACATAGCAGGTCGGGCTCCACAATCTTGGCCAAAAATAAAGGCTCCGATCATGGCTTTCCGGCGATGGAAACCCAAAATTGGCTGAGAGCTTTTGCTACCCATCCTCCTATGACCATTACCCCTCATCCAATTTGAAGAAACGTGGCTGGGAGGAGCAAGAACGGAGACTCCCGCGGCGGTTGACGGTGGTGGAACTTGAACTCTGTCGACCGTTGATGGGTTGCTGCAATTGAGGTGGGGGAAAGCTTCCCCGTCCTCCTCTGAATCAGTTGGGCTGGGAGGTGTCAATCACCGTCGTCGGAGGTGGCATAAACGAAGGTGGCACGACGGCGACAATGGAGGTAGATGGGCGGAGCAATCCGGCAACTGTTGAGCTGCCATGAAGGATGAGTTTTGTTCCTCTCGTCATGGTGGTCGTGTAGGAACAAGAATCACGTCGATCGGACGTCGGACGACGAAGATATCTCGTCAAAAAGTTTGGGTTTTTCTGCCACTTTGGGCGGTGAGTGTGGCTTCCTCCAGTGGCGTTTTGGGCGGCATGGCACACCGTTGGACTCGGCTCGACGAGAGCTTTCCATTGGTGTGGGAGGTGTCGAAAACAGATGCCGAAATCTTGACCGAATTTTGAGAAGAGAGAGAGAGAGAAAGTAGAGAGAGAGAGTGGAGAGCTAATCTGATTGGCTAAGATTTTTTTTTTTTGTATTTATAGACAACTTGTGGTCCACACAGTCTAAACCGTGCAGTTCCGTGTAGATCAAATTTGATCTGTAACTTTTAAATTTTTGTAAACATAATTGCACTTTTAAAAACTGTGATTTAATTGCACTTTAAAAATAATCACATAAATTTTTAATTTTCTTGTTCTATTATTGTGTCACAGCAATATTCATTTTGACATAGAAATCATTTTCATAGATTTATCCATACTATATAGATTTTGTGACTTAATTTTGAAACAATAAACTTTGATATGTTTGTCTCCAAAATCGATGATTAATTATTTCACAACTATATACATATATGTACATATGTATATGAATTCTAAAAAAGATATTGTGCATTTAAAACTTTGCTCAATATAACTATTTTATTTATTTATTTATTTATAACTTTTAAAATTTAAAAATTTATAACATATACTTTTTATTAAAAATTATCATACTGTAAACTTTAAGTTTCATTTTAAAACAATAGTTGTAATTTTATAAAAGTTTTGTAAATTAAATTGACTATCTGAAAGTCAATTTAATTTAAATTTCAGTCTTAGCACAATTTTGTGCTTCACGAACTACTTCTTGTAAAGAGCCATTTATGGGTCCACATATTATCAATAGATCAGCGTTTGTGGACTCCATCAATGCTCTTCTTGTTCTTATCATTCACTATTATTTTAATAACTGATATTATTATTATTGTCATTGTTATTACAACAATAATAATAAACTTTACATAATTATTAATGTGTACAATAATTAACTATACACATTCAAAACATTGGAATTATTGCATTCTTGAACTTGGTGCTCATCATTTTTAATTTATGGTATGGAGCTCATGATCACTATTGATTTGGGTTTCTCTTACTGAACTGTTATCATATAGGAATTTTCCACATGATCATAGTACGTTGGAAATTCTACTTTTGCCAAATAACATTGTCTTTTTGGCTCATGCATAAAATTAATAAATCATGAATTCTTGGTTTAGCACATTAAATAATTATTTTTAATTATTTTAATGTACTATCATAACATTACATTATTACATGTTTCATAAATAAAGCACATAATTTTGTGCATTCACAACATTAATTATTTCTAAGGTCTTACGGTTATTAAGACCTTTAAATATACATGTTAATAAATGCTAAACTTGTACTTTCTTAAGTACTTAGCTAAATCATGAGGGAAAAACCCTCAATTAATCATAGTTATTAACGTTTTAATTTTTCGAGTCATTACAAAAATTGCCTGGTATGTTCCACGTAAAGACCGTTACAACCTTAAATTGTAACAGGAAATAATTAGCCTTCATAGTTTTCTCTTTAAAACATAATTAATGAAAAAACCTGATATTCATGATGAACAAATAATTGTATTCATTAGAATTAAAAATAGAAAAAAAGGAGAAGGAGAAACAAGAAATTAATTTAAGATTTTAACATTTTCTAAAAATAAAAAATGCATCATTATTATTTTAAAAAAAGATCTTACCTAATTAAGGAAAAGAAGTGGATGCTGCATAACGATGGACAAATTATATTAAATGGGAAAAAAAGAGAAAAAAGAAAGATATAATTAATTTGAAATTAATTCAAGAACGTGCAGTACTTTTCATTATTGAAATGGAAGTATAATTATAACAATAAATGAAAAATATTTACAAACTTATAATGAAATGAAATGAAATTATAATTATAAAAAATATTTTCATTATTGTAATTAAATCAATGATTAAACAATGAACGAACGCAAATCGATAATTGTACTTAAAGACCAAAACAAATTTAGAATACTTGATAATGATGAAATTTCATTACTATAGTGAATATAACAATATGAAAAACTAAAATTATGCTATATTTCTTCAACTGAATAAAAAAAGAAAAAACAAAAAAAAAACAAGAAACAAAAAACAAAAAACAAAAAACAAAAAACAAAAAAGCAAAACAGTTACCCTAGAGAAAACACAACCCATATTTCAGTAGCGAAGAATCAAATATCTGGAGTATACCGTGAATAGAAGTTTACTAACGGGAAATCAACGTGTAATTAATCAAATGAAGCAAAAAAACTCATATTAACTAGCAATATTTCAGGTATAAAAATTGGACGCAGTAAGCGTATCATTTAGGATACTATCAATACGGTAATGAATAAAAAAGCCAAAAATTGTTTAAGCTTCTAAAATTAAACACTGGGGTATAATGGGTATTTCAAATCATCAAAAGTTAATAACATTGTTTGTGAGTAGACAAATTTAGATTCAATAAGCTCAAAACATACACTTTGTGTAAATACTTCATTATTAGTTGGTTTCATATTTTTCTTAACAATCATAACTTCTAAATTAATAGGTTGTATTGGTTCCAACTAACAAACATTTTAAAATTTTCAACAATAATAGTAAAAAGTAAAAAGTTGTTATAATATAAAGCTCTCACATCCTACAGTTTTTAAACAGACATTTTTCAATTCTAACTGCTTTCTCAAATACTCTATAAATCAACTTTCAAATTCAATTAGTTTTGGACATTTTAAATTGCTAAATTACTCCTATATTATACAACACATCTAATTATTTGTATATATTTTTAACTTAGTTTTTTCGTAGATCAAAGAAAATGAATGTTATATTTAGAAAATTGTTGAGCATATGCCATATTGTTACAAAGGTGTGGAATTTTTGTAGTTAATTCAAAGCATAATGAAAACAAGTTAAATTTTTCTTTACTGAAAAGCTTATAAGCACGTAACATGGATTAAATTTTTCTTTAACAAGCAATTAAATATATATTTTGAATCACTCTTTTTCTTTAATGTGTGAAAAAGTTGGAATAGTGGAGCATAAAAGAATAGAAAAAAAGGGAATAAGAAAAAAAAAATTTTTTGGGCTAAATCAGAGCACCAATTTCGAGATTGCAGCTTCAACGCTTGTACCTACAATTTTTTTTAAGGAAATTGTACTTACAAGTTTTGCTTGCCGAGTTTAGATGGAACAGAGGAATCAAACCTGCCAATGATAACTTAATGATTAAGCTACGTCTAATTTTATTTAAAGATAAAAAGTTTAAATCCTGCTTATTTCTTGTCGTGAACAACTTGTCTGCGAAACAGACACTTAATTCTAGTTATACAGGACTGAGGCAACATTTTCTGAACTCTGTTTGGTGCGTTGTTTTGTTTGTTTGTGTTTTGTTTATCTCCTTTTTTTTTTTATTTTGCCAACCTACTTCCCATTCAAATCAGACTGTCGAACAAATCCTGTTGAAACAAAACAAACAAATACAACCTAAGGTAGAAATTAGACAAAGATACTTTATATTACATTTAAGATCCATTTAAAAGAACGTAAAAGACAAGAACATATAAAAAATACGTATCATGTACTAAGCAACAGGAAAACATATGATCAACACAACCTTTCTAAAAGAAAGTAAACTGAGTTCTAGAAAAACAAAAAGGAACAGGAAAAGGAAAAGAAAAGCGAAGGCACTAAACTGAAGAAGCGACATTGATTGAAATCAAACATCTCGGTAAAAACGACAACAACTTCGAGCGACACAACAAACGACATCAACTATATAAGCGTGACCCATGAAACGATAAAGACGGAAAGCGATCATGTTTCACGAAAGGATATGAAAGGTATCTTTGAAAACAGCACACAGAAACGAGATATAGCCCTCGGAAACAACATGAAGTATGATAATAGAAAAAACACACAAAATTTGGAAACTGCAGAAGATACAAAAATGACGTAAAAATGGAAAAAAAAAATCATATAGTAACCGTCGCCCGTCAGATATTCAAGGAAACGACATAACCTTCCACACAGCGAAGTGATTTCAAAGGGAATTGTAGAAACCACAACCACAAGCGACATTAACAAAACGACCCAAACATCCACACCATATGAACAATAACCAAGTTAGAAAACAATGTCATGTCACCGATTGACGGAGAAAACAATATATAGAACACATTCTCAAAACAAAAAAAAAAAAAAAAGACATAGAACACACAAAGGTCAAGAAAAAGTAGGAAACGACAACATTTAGAACGACATTATGATAACTCAATCAAGACTTGAAAACATCGTTCCGCGGATTCACATAGAAAATAAAATTTTAAAATGACACTGAAAAAAAAAAAAAAAAACATAGTCAGCATTGAAAAGACAGGATCATAGTAATCAACGGCATATAGAACAACTTAATCTTTTGACAAAATAAAAGCATTCATACACTCTGCCATCTCTCTCTTTCTAGCTCTGTGAAAATACTTGGGATAAACTTTGTCCATTTAAACTCAACCACGTACAATTTGAGCTGGCGTTTAAATGTGTAATTAAAAATGTGAATCTAAACAACGAATAAAATTTGAATTTGTCCAGTTAAAAGTGTGAATCTAAACAATGAAAAAAATTTTGAATTTGAGTTTGAACAGCAGTGGATTGCCAAAAAGAGTAGCATGATTTTTAGTGTTCAAAAATTGTTTTAAGAACTTGGTTCACCACTTGGACAGCAGATCAGTCCAAACTAGTGAACCAAATAGTGTAGTAATCAATACTGCGTCGCTTTCACTGGTTCACATCATAGCCAAAGCACGACCTTCTATTACAAGTACGTTCGAGCTCAAGCCCGCAAGGGACTGATCAACAATTCCATATTTGAATCAATATTATAGAAAGTAACAGTTCCATTTGTCAACCGAATATATATCGAGAGAGAGTAAAGATTAAGGGGAGGAAAAAAGTGCTGTTATATTCATGCCCCGCGCGCGCGCCACCCCCCCACCAAAAAAAAGTAGGCAGCCTTCAGGCTAATATATTATATCATTATTTGTGAAAATTATTGGTACGATGCCATCCAAAACTCACCTACGTTTTGGCATGAAATATGTTTTGAATCCTTGTAACTAACATTCTATTTCCTAAAACTAAATAATCCTTTTCAGGGTGAAAAGCGAAGGGAAGAAAAATCCAGAAGGGAAAAAATAAGAAAAGAAAAAAATATCTACCAAGTCATAAACTTTTTTTTTTTTCTTTCAGGGAAACCAGGTTTCGGTTTCCAGCACTCTTGACCAAATCTGCTGCTGCTATGATCTTAACAAGACACAGGTTTTACCAGTTGAAGCCTGAGCTTGAGGATGTAGGAATTCACTGTTGTGTTTTAAACATGCTACACACGACCAAGACAGGAAAGAATATCAGAGCTATCACCAGACATCTCTCAGATACCGTCCATCCATCTGGAGTTTCTTAACTATGGATTCCGCCTTTGATGAGTCCACGTTTTCCTGAAATTTGTAATAAATGAAGGTTATAGGATCTTTACTTCCTTCAATAGTACATTGACCTCAACATGACCCGATTGCGATGCATGGCTATAAAACAACTCGGCTAAGGTCATTCTAAGGCCATGATTATCATCTTTGTGTCTCGGTCAAAAGTGTTCCAAGAATTCTTGGGGTACTTGGGCAAAAGAAAACAACTTAATTGTAACACTGTCTACGCACTTTGGGTTAATCTTGTCTCAAATTTCAATTCGTAAAGTGCACCTAGAAACGATAAGAAATGGCATTTTTGTTTTAAGACCTTGATTCGTGCGGGTTGAATTAGAAAATTTCACTGAGTGTAGCATTTCTCGTTACAAAATAAAATAAACAAATTACTACCAGCCGTAAGGATTTTGCGCAAAAGCATGTGCAAATATCTGTGCAATAGAACATACCTACACATGAAAATATGTGTTAATCGTATGTGTTGTGCATGGAGAGAGAGGGAGAGAGGGAGAGAGAGAGGGAGAGAGAGAGAGATTAGCACCTGTTGTTGGACTATGGTATGCAAAGTCCGATGAACATCTCTAGCCATGCCTTTTGCATCACCACAAACATAAAAGTATCCCCCTTGTGATATCAGGCTCCAAATATAAGATGCCTGCAGATGAATTTTAATTAGATGCACAGGAGAAGTGTATGAATCTCAACAATAGTAGCACGGGCTGATAGTACTACTTACTTTGTCCATCATCTTATGTTGAACGTACTCTTTTTCTGGCCCCTCCCGTGAGAATGCAACAATCAATTCCAACATTGCACGTTGTTCAACGAAGTTCTTAAGCTCATCCTCATAAATGAAATCCTACAAAAACAAAGAAAAAGTTGGGAAACAAATATGACAAGAGTATGATGTTTCTGAAAAAATGTAAACAAGTCATGACTCTGAGAAGAAATCTTCCTTACCATCCGGCGATTTCTACATCCAAAGAATAGAAGTGCAGGACCAAGCTGCACACCCTCCTCTTTGAGGGCCATTCTTTCCTGGAAAAGGAAAAGAAAATTTGGTACGCTTGTTCCTTCACAAGGATATAAATATGTGTAAGAAGTTGAAAAGTAATTCCAAACCTGTAAAAATCCTCTGAAAGGTGCTAAGCCAGTTCCAGGACCGACCATAATAACTGGGATTGAATGATCAGCTGGTAACTTGAAATTAGACTGCCTAATAAAAATAGGAGCCCAACTAGGATTTTGGCTCTTCTCAAGAGGCACTGCATTCTGATTTTATTCAAACTTGAATTAGAAGCGATTAAAACTAAACTCTCCTAAAAAGTGATAACCAACTTGGGCATAGTACAAACTACAATGATTATTATAATGGTGTGATAAAAGATAAAAGGTGGAACATCTTCACAGCTCAAAAGTACCTTCATCCAGGTTGAACAAACTCCTTTGTGAATTCTGCCAGTAGGAGTTGGACCATACACTAAAGCACATGTAACATGAACACGATGAGGGGCAAACCTGTACCAAAAGAAAACACACTTTTAGATTTCAGAATTTCCATAAAACTATAGAAAATGCTAAAAGAGAAAATGAAATCACCTTGGTGAAGATGAGATTGAGTAGTAACGAGGCTGTAAGCGAGGGGCTACTGCAGCAAAAAATACACCAAGTGGAGGCTTTGCTGACGGGAATTCAGCCATAATCTCAAGAAGACTTCTCTGACTTCCAACAACCCATTTTGAGTACTCATCCTGAATAGCAGAGAAGCATGACCAACATAAACAAAACAAAAGGAACATACTTAAGAATAAAAAGCATGAAAAGTGACAAGTGTTTCATGAAAGATAAACCTTCCCCTGGGGTGATGATAAGAATTTAAGTTTTTCTGCTTCATTCGGTTCAACAGCATGTGCAGCCAAAGCAATTAGAGCAGCCTGGCGACGCAAATAATTGAAAAGAACTATTTCAGAAAAACAAATAATATAAAAATTTGGGGGGCAACTGACGAACTCTAAAATGCTTGAACATACTTTTCGAGGTGGGTTTAACAGATCAGCATAATGTGCCAATGCACTGTGCAGTGTGCAGGGACCAGGGAAAGGTGGAGGCAATGAGCTTCCAAGGGGAGAGCCATCCTCATTGTCAGTGTGGATAGAGAATAACAGATCTAGAGGTTGACCCAACAATTTTGCAGCCTCTTCAATTGTTTCATCGCAATTCCCAGCATAAACACCCACATGGTCTCCTGTTTCATATCTGAGGAAGACAAAAGGAAAACAAATCATCATTTAATTTAATAACAGAATTATGAGAGAAAGTAGATACATAACACTAATTATAATGTAACTATTTACTGAAATAAACTTTGTGCATGTTGGTTTGTAGGGGCTTAGGCACAACAAAGCCCATCACAATTTAAGATCGTGGTAGAACCTCAATAATTCCCTCTCACTTGTTCAACGTTCTCTAATCACAATTTTGGAAAATCAATTATAATTTATCAGCACACTTTCCGTAAAAAAACTAACTGGTCGCTCACCGTCACTGTTCTTTTAAGATTGTAATGCTAAATTGTTGAAACATTCTAAAAATATAGGACACCAGTTCAGGTATTAAAATGACTATGATACTATTTGTCCATCGACCACATAAATTCCATATCTCATCTTTTTTCCTCCATTTAAATGCTAGTTTGGAAAGCATAAAAGTGATGAAACAAGTCTCTACCAGAAGCAGTGATTATGTGAGGAACTCACTTTATACCAGTTCCAGCTATATCGAATTCCAGATGTATGCAGGATCTGTCAGACTCAGGCTTGTGAAGCTCTTTTTGGACAGTGACATTTACTCTTCATCGAAAAGATCAAATGCTAATATTAGCAATTTAAAATGTTTATACAAGAAAAAGGAAAGAGACTAGCTTTACTAAAACAAAATATCTTTGAAATAACCAGAAAAGCCCATATATTTGGATACCTGCAAGGATGATGAATATCAAACGAAACATTTCCATTTGGCAAATTTAAGTAATTATCCTCAGAAGAAATGTTACTAGGATCATGAATGACAACCCGATACTCGGGAATTGCGGCCGTATATGGAGTAGATACAGTAGTTGTATCATCCTCGTCTCTAAGTATTTGATCCAACTCAGGCCACAGCAATTCTCTCCTAGATAATAGCAAACATACAGCAAATGATCATGCAAAACCAAGTCTTCTCAAAATCAATATGCACCATAGAAAAGGACAGACAGAAGAAAATGCAAATGGAGGACAACAACATACCAAGCAGCAAAATCATCCTCAATGCACTGATCATCATCACCTAGGCCAACTGGAATGAGACGCTTTGCACCTGCATCACCGCAAAGAGAAGATTCAAAAGAAAATCAACAAATGGACTAACTCATGCAAACAATTATGCAACAATAAAATGATTAGTTCTGAAGCAAATCATGGGTAGATATCAAACCATGGGGAGAAATATTTGAGAGGAAAGCAAAAAACACAAGGAGTCAAACAATTAGAATATGTATCTCCGCAAAGGTTTTTAGAAATTCAGGAATTAAACTTTTGATCATCCTCTCAGCATGGAACTGATCAAATTAATATGAATTTGCAGCAAGGAACACCACTAACATTGTATCGGCAATAAAGCTTAAACAAGGTAGTTTTTACCTTGTTCATTCAGTTGCTCGTCAATCACCTTCCCAATCTGTTCCAAAAATGGGTTGCATCAGATGACAAATGCCACAAAAGAATGGATGAGCAAAAGCATACAACCAAATATACCTTATTGAAATGTTCATATTGTCGGTTACCCAAACCAAAAACGCCATATCTGAGTTGTTGAAGCCAGGTTCCCCTATCATTTCCCTAGAGGAGAAATCTAAGTAAGCTATATCTAATTGACAACAAGAAAAATAAACATGCAACCATTCAATTTTTTATGTAAGGCCAATTTTCATATAATGTGTGTGTGTGTGTGTGTGTGTGTGTGTGTAAACACACACACACACACATTTCTATATATTATACATATTTGCTAACCTCAGTAAACCATTTGTAAAACCTTGCTGCATTATCGGTCGGTTCTCCATCTCCATAACTAGGATGCCAGTTGAAATATTTAAGACCTTAGCTTTCAAAAAACTGAAAAATTTTAATTAAAAAGCCAGTGAAATATAAGTGTTTATCTTACGTGGCCACCATGAAAAAGGCTAAAGTCTCTTTCTTAAGTTTTTCTTCATATTGATCATCATCCGCAGCATAATCATCCTAAGTAATTCATACATAGTGTGAGATACCTAATAATACATCCAAAAAGCCAATTCCCCTGCAATTCTGCAATATTAAGCAAAAAATTCCTCCCCACATACCATGTCAACAACTTTGACAGCTGCTTTTTCATATCTTGCCTTGATCTCTTCTGCTAAAGCCTGGTGAAGAAATTCGAAGGGAAGCATATCAGTTCAATGTAAAATATGCTAGCCAAGTAACACCGGACTTCAGATCCATATATGGGAATTTCATGTTCAGGCCATGATGAAAAAACATAATAAACTGAAACAGCTTTTAACCATATTTAACACAAAGTGGCATGACATTTCTTCTCACACTTTATTGCACTCCAAGTAAATCAGCATTTGGCAATGTCACGCCATTGACAAAGTCATAGAGTGCATCCCTAATGTACCGTTGTCAATTCTAAAAGGCAAAATTCTTTTTTATAAAACCTCATGCCCAGCTCAGTTATAACCTAAAGAAGAGGTACCCTAAGATTGTAATTGACGACTAAACACATCGAGAGACTAATTTTCCCCAAACAGTCAAATCCAAGCAATCCCCTTCTTAGCACGACATGAACGTTCCACAGTCTCAAACTAGAACGGTAACGTGTGAAACTAAAGCCTTCTTCTTCTGCGCAAAAATGAATAGCCACTTGTCAGCAAACGCAACGTAGGCTGGCTTCAAGTCAAAGCCTTAATCCAAATTTTTAATCGACGCAGATTACCAGAGAATTCGACTTCAGTTTCCAAAAACCGGCAAGTAATATCGTATTCGTATCAAATTGTAACTGCAATGAATTCAGAGGCACAATGAAATTGAAAACAGACGAGAAGGTTCCTTGGAGTCTTACCTTGGCAAATCCCTCGGCGGTACCAGTCTGAGTTCCATAGAAAACAGTGACCTTAGTCTTACCAGAGCCGAGCCCAACCTCGTCGTCTTCGTCCTTGACCAACAGTGGCTTCGGCACCGCCACCGGCTTCACCTCTCTGCTCCGATCCGACGATCTCCACCAAACCAACACCAAAAGTCCTAGAATTAGCGCGACGGATGTAGTGGCGATCACGATCACCGAGTCCGTCACCGGAACCCCAAGCAACGACTCCAGAGTTCGCCGCACCAGCTCCGAATTCGAACTCATTGCAAACGAAAAACTCCGATGCAGTCCAAATTCGGAGCTCAGAGACCGGCAATCGAATCGGACTCGACGGTTCTGGAAGTTTCTCGCTCTAGGTTTTTCTCTCTCTGCTGCATAGAGAATTTGGTAAGCAAGAGAGCGCGAGAAGAAAGCAGAGAGAGAGAGATGAGATTGACCAGAAGTTTTTTATTTTTATTTTTATCTTCGTGAAAAAAATCGAGGCTTCAAAGAGTTTATTGCAAACCTTTTTATGGTTGTCTTTTGACAGCAATCAATCGCACTTTTCTACGTTGACAATTGTGACGTTTCACCTGGCACGATCTTCAAGCAAAATTGCATTTGCTCCAAGTTTTCTTCAGTTTTTAACCAGCCAAATAAATAAATAGTATTTCCTTGCCTTTATAGCCCCACTGTTTTTTTTTGATAAATCACACTGTTATATCTTGAACTATTTATCTACTATTTATGGTGGTAATAACTACATAATTTTTATTATAAATTTAGTTATAAATAATAAAAAAAAATTTATATATTACAATAACAATAAAAAAAATTACTACAGTATAAAACTCTCACATGCTATAATTAAAGTGGTTTCCATCACTGGTTCCTATCACCTTTACAAACACCCACTTATTTTTTACCTAATAAATTTTTTATCTTAACAAAATATATCTTTATTTTAAAATTAAAAACAATTAAGATTTAATAGTTACTTTAATTTCTGTTTAGTATTCTTTATCACATATTGAGCTTTAATTTTTTTTTAAAAACGATAAGCTATATCCTTAAAAAAATTCACGAACGAATCTTGTAATCAAAACCATCTATGTATTTTGACGCTCCTTAGCTATTAGACTTTAATTGCAAATGTTTCAAAATTTAAGGTATATTTTACCAAGATTAAAAGTTTGGATGCATTATACAAAAACCATATAGCTTGAGGTGCAACAATACAATTTACTTTTTTGGATTAATTGTATGAACTTTCTTCTCTTTTTAAAATTAGTCTATGTATTGAAAGGTGTTTTCAATTTAGACCCTGAACTCTTCAAATGTCTCAAATTTTGTCCCTTAATTAAAATTCTATCAAAATTTGGATGAAAAACAATAGTAATCTTGTAATTTAAAGGATAGACAATATTCTAAATTATTATATGTTTTTGTTGTTTGTGCTTATGTTTATATATATATATATATATATATGTATTTGAATAAACAGAAAACTTCATTGATACTAATAAAATTATACATAGAATCGAATATTATCACCTATTATATAAGAATTTGAGTCCAATCATTGACTAAATCCACCAATAAGGCAAATGAAGTATAAGGGCAAATTTCAAATGACGAGACTTAAAAGGAAAAAGTCTGCTCGAAAGGTAAATTAGAGCTTGACTATAGCTCGTTAAACCACTACATTCGATGGGCAAAACTAGTCTATTAAATGAACCCTCGAAACTTAGGGAACAAACGACTCAACATATTACCAAATCTAGTCAAAAAACAATAAACCTTTCACTTGTAACCAGTAAGTATGACATCCAAACTAAACTGAAGATAAAAAAGACCATCTCTGTTTTCACACCAACAGTGTTAAAGCATACAAGGACTACCCAATATTGATGCCACAGCAATATCTACGCATTTATTCTATGAAAACATAAACTAAAACCAAACAAAAAAATGGGAAATAACACCATGGTAAAAGGAAACCCACTGCTGCCACCATTTGGCATCCTCTCGACGAACAACTCCATGATTAAGACCTCCGAATAAGCCAACTTCCTCTTCTAGATCCGGCCACCCACGGCCATAGGTCCACTCTGTCATGGTCGTCCTACTCCAACAATGTCTTTGTCACGCTGTATATCTCCCCGGATCTTCAACCACCCACCCTTCAACATGTCGACCGACCTCCATCAGCCACAAAACCATCTCACCACTATCCTTCTTCCTCGAATTTGAGACTCACGCGTCGACGAAGAGCATCTCCAACCTCTCCATTCCGTTACACACCATGGATTCCATAGATCCTTGCCCAACCGACCACTCCTAAACCCATTGGGGCCCACCGACCTTGACCCTGTCTGCCTTCAGCCATATTACCCACCTACAAATTTTGTCGACGTCAAGCTCCACTAACCCAAATAGCAAACCTCCCGCCTTTTAACTGTAGTATCCTCCCCCTTCTCTCGTGCTGCTCCTTCTCACGGGCCAGATAAAACACAATAAACCAAATTGCAATATGCTTTTTTTTGTTGATGGTTTATTGTTTATGCAATTTCTTTTATATGCTTCTTTACAATTTATTATTGTCAATAAGTTAGATTTTTTGTTTGTTTTATTTTTTACAAATTTCAGTTTAGAGAATATTAAAGATATGGTAATTATTTTTTTTATAAAATATAAATCAAAGTCATTAGAATTTTTTTCTTAAATATGAATTTAAATGAAAAGATTTTATTGACACAAGATCTTCCACTTAAAAATGTCCACTTTAAACTTCCCCTCCATACCACTTTAAAAGTACAAAAAAATAATAACTTTTTATTATGGACAATTTTTTATTTTTATTTTTCGAAATGTTGGATTATGAGAAGATTCATAAAATTTAATTTTCGCTGGTTTATGTTTGCCCCTAGAAGCAAGAGTTCATGTTTAAAAGTTGTTAATCTTTTTTTCAAAAAAAAAAAGAAGACAAAACTTAATCTTCTAGTTTATCTATTATTGATGAATGTGTGAACTTTCTTATGAAATGTCTTGTAAGAAATTATGGAAAAAAAGCTTTTATTTTTTTTTATAGCTTAACCATCATTATTTTAACATTTTAATCTAAATTGTAATGAAATTTTAACTGAACGACAGTCTAAATTACAATACTTTTCAATCCATAAACTAACTTGAAAAGGCAAAAAAAAGTTCATAGACCTCTTATACGTTCAACTCTTTTTTATTTTATTTAAACTTTGAAAAGGAAAATTTGACATTAATATAAAGAGATGCAAATGATAACATTAATATAGATTAAATAGTCATCAAATTTTTGAGACAACAGGGTCATGTAAAATATGCAACTTTTTATCGCCTTGAAAAGGTTGCAAATGATGGTTTGTAAAAAAGACATCCTCCCTCAATAGTATAAGACATTTCGAGGTAAAATATAAGAACAAAATCATACAGGCTTAAAGCCAAAGCTAACTATATCATATAAAGTGAAAGTATAAATCCTTTTAAATGGTGATTGTAGCAATCACCAATCTCTAAGGCAAAAAGGCCAAGACATAATAACTAATATAGTCTCATATCGTTTAAAAAATGATATAAGTAATGATTTATAAGTAAAGTGTCTCCTAATAATACGTAGCTTTTTTGAAAAAACCCAAAAGTATAATTATACCAGTTTATGCCCAAAATAAACAATCTCAAACCATGTAAAAGTGTAAGTCATTATATAAATAGCCCCGAGACACAAGGTAACTTAATTTTGATCGTAGATCATGTCTGCTAGTGATTTCAGATGAAACGCTGAAGGGGGAGAAATTGAATGAATAGCACTAAAAAAAAAAGGAAGAGCATTTGACTAACCATCAAAGCACTAGTAAGTGAGAGGTGTCATCGATGTCAAGTGTCAAAAATCCTCCCCGCATCTGAACTCATCCACCTTCACCTTCACCATCACCATCAGATGTAGTATGAGGTACACAAAGATCCTGCTATCAAGGCCAAGAGTTTGATGTCCTACCTAAAGGAATCACAGGACTCCGACGACCCGAGAAATGCCATACAAAGCAGTGTTGGCAGAAGGAACCCCTACACGAGAGAAACTCGAGAAAATACTCAGTTTGGTATTGTTTTGAGAGTTTTTAAAAATATATTTGTATATTTTTTAAAACAAAAATTTTAAAAACATTTTCAGTATAATTCTTAAAAAAAATTTATTTGTCAAAATAAAACCATTTTCTCTTTTTTTTTTTTCTTTTCTTTTCTAATTTTTCCTCTTTCTTTGGTTCCTCTGTTTGTTTTTATTTTTCTTGACGGATCATATTTTTCAAAAAAAAAAAACAAAAACACTTTTTTATAACCTAACATGATAATTTCCTTATTCATTATTAAAAAAAATGGCATTATATTTAATCACGCCATTGACATTGTTTTAAGAGTCGTTGAGACTTAATGATGCTTGATTCCTTTGATGTGGAATATGGATTCCAAAATCGTGACATTATGAACTTTATCATTTTTTCCCCTTATTGGCAAACATGTATTTGGTCAATATGTCATCCGAGTATTTATAAAGTCTAAGTTCAAAACAAATATGTCATTCGAGTATTTGAAGGTGCCTAGATACCTTTTTAAAAATGAAAAACAAGCAGACAACTATGGGATGTTAATTTTTCGTTTGGTTATTAAAGTAGTCCTTTGTTCAGTATTGTGTGGATCAAGTGAAAATGACTTAAAAAAAAAAAGGAATAAAACGACATAAACGTTAACAAAATTCGTAAAGGACATCCAATTGGCACAAGTAACAGTAGTTGGAAACGACGAGTCGAAGAGAACAACAAACGAGAACGACAGCAACTAAATAAAAACGACAACCACAATTTGAAACTACAAAATTGACCATAAGAAAACAACTTAAAATTTAGGATAGTTGGGGTTATTACCCCCGAAGTTGTCGTACGTTTGTAATTCCCCCTGACTTTTAACTTTAGCGAGTTACCCTGAACTTACAACTATATAACAATTGACCCTCTATTGATAGCAATTTTAAATTTTTTTGGCTAAAATTGATATGATTTTTACATACATCGTTAATTAAGAGTGTAAAATGTTTTTTCATATAAATCTTAACTCAAATTTATATTTAAACCAAAGTTAATTCAAAATTTTCTATTTTGATGAAAATATAATTAAAGATATTAATTCCTTAAAAAGAATTAATCACAACAAATTTTAGTCTACATATATAAAAATGATCATTTATATCAACAATCAATTATTTATATGCAAATTACATATCAAAACTGATCAAAAGCTAAAATTGTTATCAATGGGATGATTTGTTACAGATTCGTAAGTTCAAAGACAACTTGTCAAAATTAAAAGTCTAAAAGACAAATTGTAAATCTGCTACAAGTTGAATATGGAATAGTGCCAAATGCCGTAACATTTAAGACAAAAACTAATAGAACATAGTGAAAACCACAACAATATACATAAACAACAACCAATATGAGTAAAAAAAAAAATCATAGGCCCGAAATATGTCTCCTAATTCGAAGTGTGCTCAAACTTTTTTTTTCTTTCTTTTTTTTTTTTTTTTGGGAAAATGGGAATTGCTTTGCAAATTAAAATAGTACGAGCACTAATTTAGACCACAACGCATGTAGCGACTTAACTCTGACTAAAGACTGGAACCACCATTAGGTTCAGTTGACAACACTCAAAAAGTAATACATATATCGAGTTCTAATATGAGGAAGCTAAAGAGGAACACTTCTAATCGAGCACAAACATAGCTCTTTCAAATATACCAATACACAAGGTAGATAACTTCGATTAGACAAGATTAAAGGGCTAAAAACACTAAAGCCTAACACAATACCGCTAAAGATAACAACTCACCGGCTAGACAAAAAGCCCACAATGAAAAAAGAGGAGACCACCTTTATTATTACAACACAAAGCAAACATAATAACCAAACCACACTAAAACTAAAACTACCTAGTGTAAAAACCACCGCATGTATTTGACAAAAACAAAACCTCGAAGAAATTGTAAAATTGAAAAAACACCAAGGAACAATCCAGAAAAGAGTCGATCGTTGTTGAGGAAAAAGGCAGAAATCATATCATTGACGATGACCCGAAAGGAAGCCGAAGGAGAATCATAGCAACACCTAGTCCCCTCGGCGTCGTAGCACCGCCCCATTAGCCGCTGCCGTTAACCCCTACCCATGAATTACTATGACTCTTTTATGAGCCCACGATCCCAGGCAGCCCAAAGATCCGCAATCATTTAGAGGAGCACTACCACACCACCTCTGTCCACGATCTTCAAGCCACTGAACTCCCGTCATCCATAAAGAGAAGCGCCCTTGTATCCCTCCGACCAATACTATGCAAAGCCCACTACGCCTTGAGGTCACCGGTTCCTAGACATAGTCTGAACCTTCCTCCTAATCCTCATATTTCCTCCTCAAAGCCCATAAAATGAGCCACCCATCGGACCTCTCATTTTGGCCATGGGGCGCTTCAAAGTCGTGAAGTCTGCCCAGACGTGACGTCAGACTCCGGCCCAAAGAGCCTCTTTGGAGAGGCAGCCCAACAAACTAAAGGGAATTCAAAGAGAGATAGAGTCCATATTACCCTCAAAACATTTTATGTTATATAGAAAAC
Organism: Artocarpus hirsutus; assembly: GCA_946598075.1. Taxonomy (NCBI): domain Eukaryota; kingdom Viridiplantae; phylum Streptophyta; class Magnoliopsida; order Rosales; family Moraceae; genus Artocarpus; species Artocarpus hirsutus. The sequence continues at coordinate 17,419 of CAMOHE010029591.1, read as the reverse complement.
CATTTTGAGTGCCCCTCTATTTACCTTTATCAATAATTCTAATAGCTTTGTTGATATGGCATAAGTATTAACGGTTTTTTAATTGATAAATAAGTATTAAAGATTACTAAGAGGTATTTAAAAGACAAAATCATTAAAAATTAATAAAAACAAAATTGATTTAAATAAATTAAACAACAGCAACAACAACAATAATTTAAAAAAAAAAACTTATGAATGCAACCCCACCTCGTATCATATGGAATTAAAACTAAAGCTTAAATGCTGTAAAATAAAAAAAACTTGCGTTACATGCACATAAAATTCTGACATTCGAACCACGTGTATTAAACTAGTATTCTAAAAATTATCGGTTTTTTAAAGCAAATTAAATAACATTTAGCAATAATAATTATAAGGGAACATTATTTATTATTTAATTAATATGTAAGAAAGAAACTTGATAAAGATCCCACTAACACCGAAAAAAAAAAAAAAAAACAAAAAGAGGGGAACACTACAAGAACAATTTTCTAATCCCACTTGCAAGTAATATATGAAAATTATTAGAAGGTATCAAATAATAATATTATTTTCTTTTTCCTAATGTTTTATGAGTATCAAATTATTAGCTCCCGTTTGGTTCGCTGGTTTCAATCATGTTGATTTGAATAGAACAATTTAAACTGTGTAGTTTAAATAGTAATTCATATTGGTGTTTAGATATACAATTGAGACACTTCATAAAAATCCAACTGACATAAAAAAAAAAAAAACAGAGGGGGACACTATTAAGAATAATTTCTCATCCCTTTTAGGAACTATTGACAATTGATGTACAAAAATTATTAGAAGATATCAAATAATAACAACTATTTTTTTCTAGTGTTTTATGTGTATCAAACTATTAGGCTCCCATTTAGCTCGTTGGTTCGAATTGTATTGATTTTTTTAAAAAAATCTATATTTGAACTATGTAATTAAATAATAATTTAAACCGGTGCTTGGATGTGCAATTAAAGTATAAATTTGAAAAGAAAATCTGAAGTGAATTTGTGTTGGAATGAGTATTGAGAATTTTAGTTTGCAGCATCAAGAAAATTTATTTAATTGAAAAATAAAAATAAAATAATAGAGTTAAATTATAAAATACAAATATGTGGAAATGACATCATTGTTCAATATTGATTCAAAATGTTGAAATGAAATGAGGTTTAAATTTTAAGTTGGTTTGAATTGTAAGTTGGGCAGTTTAACTCATTTTGAACTGTCAATTTAGTTCGAATTAAACATTTTACCAAAGACCTATTCAAACTATAATAGTCACTCAGGTTGAGTCGAATTGGATTGAACTAATGAACCAAACACATTATAACGTCTCTGATAAATACAAATTTATTCATATTAAATTTACATTGATTCTTGTTTGACAAGACTATTTGAACTGAGAGTTAGAGTTCAAACCTCAACTAATATCTAGTTCATTAAAAAAGACTTAAGTTCAAACTAAAATTTGTGGTTCAAAATAAGGTTAAACTATATTTTTAACAACCAATTCAGTCACTAGGTCAAATTGAGAAGTTTGTTCAAACTAAAATTTGTAGTTCAAACTAATTTGTATTCCAAAATTTGTGGTTCAAATCAGATTGCCAAATGAGCTAGTGGAATGTAATTCAAACCACAAGATTGTGTTTCAAACCAAGGACATTTGGCAAATTTAATTTAAACTATAAATTCCAGTTCAAAAGTTTGTTACATGAAATTTGAAAACAAACTTAGTTTGAACTACAATTTGTAGTTCAAACCGCATTGCCATTGTCACAGTTTTTTCAATTTGAATTTCAAATCAACTTGATTCAAACTCTTAGATTGAACCAAATTGCCAAATAGACTGAAAATTTATTGGTTATGTTCAAAATATTTCCAACGTTTGAACAACACAAAAAGTTTAAAGACATACACAAAAATAATGTGCCATTTGGTGAGTGTTTAGAATGTTTTAAGTGATTTTGAATCTATAGGTCCATAAAAACATGTGTTTGATAAGCGCAAGTTTTAAATTGTTCAGAATAGTGAGAATAGCTTAAAACGAGTTAAACTGTCAGTTTTGAGAACTTGATTTTAAACTGTCAGTTTTGAGAACTTGATTTGCCCTGTAAGTTCTAACCTTTTTGAACCACTTTCTATAATAAAAACCATTTTTATTTTCGTTTTTCTTTATAAACCATAGTTTTTTAAACACTAATTTTTGTTATAAAACTACTGTGATGTTTTATTCTCATTTTAAACCTTACATTTCAAACTTTATTTCAAAACTATTGTTTAAACGACATGGTTCAAAACTAATAGTTTAAAACATAAAATTTAAAACTATACTGTTTTAAACTCGCGCACCAAATGAATCTGAGTGTAGCTGTGGTTAGATTTGACGAACAAACAAGTATAGCTTTGGAGAGCTAAGGGGATTATAATGTGCATGCTTGCCTTCGCATTCCAGCCAAGACATATCCCTTTACACCTTCATATTCACATGCCTTACCACTCATACAAATGCTCTCCCTGACCTACACCACGGCTTTGCTAACTCGCATTCTGTTTTTATCTTCTAGAAACTTCTTTTCTATTCTGCCCTTGTTGATGACGAACAAGCAAGCTAACTAGAGCCTGATTAGCATTCGAACGCTGACACGTAGAACGCGTTTTCCACGTAATTAAGACCCTTTCTAGAATTGTCATGCCTTTGGTTTCGTTCTTTTTTCCCCACTATGGAAAATCCATATATATATATATATATATATATATATCGTCTGCAATGATAGATGCGAGTTTTAAGTTTCAATTTCAAGAATTGTGTTGGTAAGGCTAATAATGGGTTATACGTGTTTACTATTGCCCAAATTAATGGCGAATGTTATATCAACAAGGAAGACCTAAACCATTATTTTTTGCACTTTGAGTATTAGGATTTGTGTTCACTACAACTATAACTGCACTCATCTTTTAAGGCAGCTAGCCAACAAATTCAGATAAACACACTCCCATCTAAATAAAGGACTAAACGTGACTTTAAGGTCTTAAACTATGTTCAAAACCTTAAAACAATCCATGATTGTACTTTAATTTAGACTTTTTTAACGCAACCTGCACTTCTTCAAACTCAAATCAGACCACAGCCTCTATATCTTATGGTACTATTTGACCTAGTAAAATAGCTTTGTTTGGTAACGTTAGTCGAACTATATAGTTCAAATTGCTGCAGTGTAAAGTTTTTACAAACTTTAGTATAAAGCTCTCACATCTTGCGACAAATTTTTCTTAATTTTTGATTCTAATTATGTTATCAAACACATTAATTGTTATGGCATTTTTTGTAAGTGGCCGTTGCGATAATAGAAAGCGAAAGGTTATCGCTCATTTCAATGTGGAGGTCATTATCCTTGTCACAAGAAGCAAAAGATGGTGCAACATGGAATTTCGCGGTCATTCCAGAACCTTCATATACGTTAATTTGGACCTGCAAAATAACTCCTTAGAAAAATACGGAGATAAAGGGAAAGCACAATCCACGTACCCTTTTCCTGTGGTTCAAAGGGGACCCACACCAATTACCATTGATTCCTTACCAATTTCATTTTGACTTTCCCATCTTGCAACAAGGTTAGTGGCTTGTACTTTTTTTTTTTGTTTTTTTCTCCCGTTGCCCTCGCTAGGAAATGAATCTGTGGGAATATACCATTAATGATCCTTAGCAGTTTCAGCTTGGCCTTCTTATTTAGGAGCATGATTTGTGGGATCTTGTACTTTTTTTTTCCCCTTTGGGCCTACATGATTGTGGATTTATGCCACTAATTTTTTGCCATTTTTAACAAGGAGTTTGACACATTAATTTAAACTAAAACTTTTAATTCAAATACTATTATAATATGTAAAAATTTTACATTGGAGTTGATTTTTGCTTTATGTCATAACATATGAGAGCTTTATATTGTTTTTGATTCAAACCAATTTGCCGCCCTATAAATTTGGCCATCCTATGCAGCAACATGGTTGGTGGGAATTGTTTATCTGTATTTAATCTATCTATTTAACCATTCTTGTAGAAGTTATAACTAGTTACACGGCAAACTTAAATAAGTAACATTTCTACATCTATTTTAGACGTTACATTTTAAAGTTTAAATCTCTTCCCCTGTACTTAATAAATAACAATAACATGTAAAAAAGAACATAGATGGACTTACTTTTGGTATTTTTTTTATTCTATCTTCTCCTTGTCATGTTTTTGCTGCTGAGGTGTCTTTTATACCTTCTTGGTTAAAAAAGGAAAGCCTTACGAGAAAATAACATCCTATACCTAGGAAAATGTTTTTGATAGCTTGTTCGATGTTAATTAGTTCTAATTAATTTTTCAGTTAAGAATAATGTAAAACTCTCATATATTATAATAAAAGTAAAAAATTTGCTATAATATAAAGCTCTCGTATACTTCAATATTTATAATTTTAACCACTATATCAAACACTTTATAAATCTTAAAAGATTTTTTTTCTGTGCAGAGAAAAAGAAAAAAGTGTTTTGAAAAATAATAATGTTCCACTTTTCAGCAGTTTCATAACGATTCCATATAAATAATTGTGTTGATCAACATTTGTCAGAACCATTTTACTGTACTTTACAAAAATAGAGCAATTAAAACTATGTTTTCGAAATAACGTTGCCAACCGTTCTCTCTATTTTTAAATTTGGTTTTATGCCATTCTGATTTTGGCGTCCACAATTTTTACAATACTCTCCACGTGACAACGACAGGTCGAAAAGATGCACCAAAGAACACGCAATTTCTTAACGTAAAAGACTTCTCGAATCTGAGAGAGGGCCTTTGTCACCTTATGAACTATACATTTTTTTCACAGATAACACGGAAGCCCGGATGGTAAGTATTCTTATTTTGTAACAATTCGAAAATCTCTGAAATTCAAAACTTCCATAATCCTGAATCAAGCAGTCATATTTATTATTCTCAAATAAGTTACAGGCAAAAAAAAAAAAAACTGAAGTTCACACAGCATCATTAATTTTCCGATTATTCCCCCCAAAACACAAAAGAGTAAAAGGAATTATTTTAAATCTAAGCGACAGGCTTGAAGGAGGTCAAGTTTCTGAAATTCTCCCATGGCTTCTCCCAGACGACGGCTTGGTAGCGCTCGGCGGCGCCGTTCTTGAGGGCGAGGACGAGGCGGTAGTTGGTGCCGGCGACGACCTGAGTCTCGCCCTTGACGATGCTCTTCAGTTTCAAGCTCGCCTTCGACTGCTTGTTGTACTCCGAGACGGCGAATTCGGCGATCTCCTTCACGTGCGGGTCGCTCAGGTCCTTGATCGGCGTCCAGCCTCCGACGAGAACTCCGTTTCGCTTGGCCGCTAGAGGGACGGCGAGGACGGCGATGGTCACGAGGAGGAGGTAGAGAGGACGCATCGTGGCTTGATCTTGTTTCTGATGATGATCGGTTTTCTTGAGAGAGAGAGACATGGCGAGCGTTTTGAGTGTGAAGAGAGGGGGGAAAGGGAACGGGTATTTATAGCGGGCGGTTGGAAGTGGATAACGCGTTGGGGAAGAAATTAGAGGGCAACTACTGTACATTTTGCCCTTGTGGTTTATGAATATTACAAAAGAACCAGAAACTGACGAAAAGACAGACTTGGAGTCCTGAAAGTGGTGACTTTTGAGGAAGCCGTGTGGACCAGTTCTTGTCGTTGCTTTGTGGGTTAATGTCACTTTGGCCCGAAAGAATATAATGTTTCATTTGTAAATCGGCTTTAATTTATTGTGCGTGTTTAAAAAGTAGTTAGAGCCAATAATGTTTTAAAACTAATTTGGGTTAAAGGACATTATAATATATAAAAATTTATACTACAGTAATTATTAGCTTTTTATTATAGGTATTAAAAGCTTTAGACTATTTGTTAATTAGAACTAATTAATTCTAATAAAAGCCAAACACCTTTAATTGGTTTATATGTTATAGTATAAAACAAAAATATGCTACGATATAAAGCTCATACGTATTACAGTATTTTAGTTTCAACTTATTAGTTCTAACTATATTTCCAAACATAAAGAGGCTGCCGGGGACACTTCCCATGCTCTGTGTTATCGTACTCATGCCTAGGAAACATGGAGTTTGACGGCTATTTGGGCGATGTTCAAGGCTTTAAGGGAGAGCCTTTCAATGGTTTATGTTTGCACATGGTGAAGGGCAGTAAGAAGGAGGATATAGATGTTTTCTACGTGGTAACATGGGCGATTTGGCTGGCTCGGAAGAATAGGTGTTTGAGGGATAACATCGTGAACTGAAAAAGGTGGTGCGACAAGCAGGGAGGCTACTGAGTGATTTTACATTAGCAAATAGGTTGGAAGAGAGTAGGCGACATGGACTAAAAATGCCTAAGGGGAAGTGGATTCCACTGGAGCCACGTTGCATTAACATCAACGTAGATGTTGCTGCTCATGAGGCTGTGGATTTCATTGGTATTCCTAGTTTTATCAGTTCTTTTGTAATAGCAGACATTTTGCTTATTAAATAAAAGTCAATTTTCTATATATATAAAAAAAACTATGTTCTCAAAAACTCTATTAGTTGTCTCACTATGATACTGGATCTATAGTTAAACATAAACAGATTAAAACGTAATTCAATATTTGCTATTTATATATATGGGCCCTCAAATCACCGTTCATAAAGCTTCGTGAACAAGATTAGGACAATTATAAATGAAGGTTAGACTTTTAGAATTAAAGTAAACGATGTAGTAAAAGTAAATGATACCACATGCAGAATTTATAGTGGTTCATTCTATAATAAGAGTTACGTTCATTGTTCTTTACTATAATTAGTAAGTTGATACAGATGACAAAGTATTGAGAGTTTTGATATAAAGTAAAAAATACTAGAGATTTTTGCAGAGTTTTGGTAAAGTCAAAATTTGTCTCCTCCGAGGGAGCTTTACTCCCTATTTATGGAGAGTACTTGTGAGATTGTGGGCTTCAATCCGATGGAAGGAGTGGGTATAATAATACTTGTAATAGTGGGACACGTGTCGATCTCCGATAGAGCGTAAACATTAGACTTCTCCCCACGTTCTATTTTATGGCTCAACAAGTATCCCCTTATAACTGCCAAACCCAGACTATCGGTTCCAACGAACCAACACTTAGAAAATCTACAATGTTGAATGATGCGTGAATCCACCCCAAGCGGGCCGAGCAAAAACTCCAATCGAATAAGAGATGTCGAACCGGTCAATGCCGTTAGTCGAACGGATGATGGGTTGGCTATCCTAACGGCAATAGTTAGGCTCGAATCGACCACTTTCATCGACTTGATTTGTTCTAATCGCATCACGGACTCCCCATTCTAGGCCTTTGCTTAATGATTTTTGCTGGAGCAAATCATACCCCTACATGCACTAATGGTCTTTGAGCTTTCTAAATGTTAAGCTAGTGATACCTGCAACAAAAACGTTAAACGCTAATGGATTTCATCATTTGAGACACACATGATATGATTTAAACACCAGTCTAAATCAAATTATCTAAAAGTAATTTTACTAGATTACTCCTTATTAACAAATTACGTGTGTCTCATATAATTAAAATCCATTAGGTTTTTAATGTTTATGTTATGCAAGTACTTTTAGCATAACATTTGGAAGGCTCATAGATCATTAAACACAAAAACAAGGAGTATTTTCCACTCCCCAGGCTTATGCCCTCATTATTTCTGGTAATCAATCAAAGCCGTCTTGTCTACAAGCTGGTGTCCTCATCATATATCGTCGATACGTGATTATGTCAGTTAAAAGTTTAAGGCCAAAAACAAAATAACTGCTATTTCTTATGGGTCAAAAGTGAAATTATTTTTTTATAAGCAACATATTCTTGTCATTTTTAGAGTTTCCAATATGCTCTATTTTGTTTAATTTTGGTGAAGGTCAAATCCCCAAGTTCACTTTTAAAAAAGAAAAAAGAAACTCGATTTTTTTAAAATTTTTTTTGTTTATTAGTTAAAAGTTTGCTTTTCTTTTTTAGGAAACTCTAAAATAAAACCCTCTAAAAGTTTTCATCAATAAGGCCTCTATATTGACCATTAGATCTGTTTCTAATGGTGAAAATCAAACAAACTCACCACAATTTAAACGAGCACAAATAGTAAGATTTATCAAAAACTAAAAATTAAAAATTTGAAAAAAGGATAGATTTCAATCTTCTTCTCTACTGCCATAGGAAAGGGTCATTAGCAACCGTTGATCTTGATCACCGTAGATGTTGCAACTAGAGGTGTAAATGTAACTACAAGTTGCTTCCTCTTTAGGACAAATGCCATAATTTGAAGACGACCCATTGCAACAATCATGGGTCATGATTCACAAGGCTCCTAATAGTGATCATTGTGTGTCGGACTTTGCAAGGCATATGGGTTATGACAGTGGTCATCGAGGTTGTGATGCATACAATAGGGCTCACAATGGCAACAACATGTGTTGGACTTCGTGAAGTGGATGGGTTGAGACAGTGGTTGGCGATGTCTTAATATGTGGGGTTGTTGAGGTTGCAATCCAAACTTTGGGTGGGCTACCACCTATCGGCTCTATGGGTTGCGACCCACCCTTCTAACGGTCGATGGCGACTATGCATTGCCTAACTATTTTTTTATTTATTTAGATGTAGTTGGATTTTTTTTTTTAACTTTTGTGTATTTTTTATTTTTTTTATTATTTGATAAAAAGAGTGATCATCAAATATGGTCATATTTATATTTGTTTCTATCAAAACCTAATTTCAGGCCATGGATTTTTAATTCAATGGCTTAAAAAGAGTGTTCATCAATAAGAGAAAAGCACTCATGTGATATCCGAGAATTTCTAGTGCATTAAGTATGCAATTATTAATGATTATGTTAAGTAAAATACGTATAAATTTTGTGAGCCAAATTTTATGATTAAAAATTTCTTAAGAATTTAAAGGATAATTTTAGTGTCACGGGAATTATTGTTTAAATCTAATTTTTATAAAAAATTCTATAGAGGTAAAAATAGGATTTTTAAGATTAAAAATCATGCCATAATCTTAAACAATGAAGGAATGATATGAAAATAAACTGGAAAGCCTAATTGTTGCAGAATGTGTTCCAACAAATTTTAAGACAGAAATACAGTACAAGGAATACACAGTATGAAAATCATACAATATGAGAGTAATGTAGTGTAAAGATTACACTGATAAAATTATGCAGTGTAAGAATTATATTGATAAAGTTAGGGAACATAGAAATTACACTGCATAAAGTTATGCAGTATAAAAATTATACTAAATAAAGTAATGTAGTATAGAAATTAAATTGTGTAAAGCTAAGCAATATAGGAATTATATTGTGTGTGTTGATGCCTGGATTCGGAACAACATCGCGTGCGGGTGGGCGCAGAGATCGAGTTCCCTGCTCTGTCTCCTGTTTAGTTTGCCTCGGCCTAGTCTGGTAGGATCTACAAAAGAAGAGAAGGCCTCAGAGTAAGGGGACACCGATCTGGTGCCTGCCAAGGGCACTCTAACACTCAAGTCAGTGTTCTGACCGAGAAGAGCTAAGGGAGAGGCAGGGTAGGCAAGGGAAGAATGCCCGTACTTTTGTGGTGGAGTTGATGCTCCTATTTATAGAGTTTAGCTTGGATCCGGGTGTGGACCGGTTTGGTCCGTAACCTAGGTGTCCAGTGACAGGTGTCACGATCTCCGTGAAGGAGGATTGCCCAAGGGAGGATTGAGATGGTGCCACATGGTGGTCTTTGGGTAAGTCAGACAGATCCTGCTTAGACAAGTCCTGGTCGGATAGATCTTTTCAGCCAACCTGATCAGGTGCTTGGATTAAAAAGGGTATGAACTTCAAATGGTTTCCTTATCGCGAAGATTTTCCCCCAACAGTGTGTATAACATGGAAGCTTGTAGACCATGAAACATATTATAGGAAAGAATGCTAGCCAAATGAGACATAGGAAAAATACCAAGTATGAATTTGGACTGCTAAAAAGCTTATGTGGGACCTATCTTGGTGCCACCTTTAAGGTGGACAAAAAGCCACCTCACCCCTAAGTGCACCGGTTTTGGACTCACGAAAGTAGCCAAGTGCATCGGTTTTGGACTCACAAAAGGAGCCAAATTGGTCTTTATCATTTTTTTTTTCATGCAAAACATGAAAAAAGGAAAGAAAAAAGACCCATTTCTTTCTCTCCAAATCCGACCGTTCTCCCATGGTTCACTCAAATATTTTTCAAAGAACAAGCCTCCAAATCATGCAAGGTAGTAAGAATAAGCATTCTGTAGCAAGATTTAGCAATTTTTTGAGGTAAAAAACCTATTTTTAAACTTAGAAAGTTTGATGTTTTATGAGTTTTGCTCAAGTTTTGAATGGGATTTTATGATATGGTATGGACTTGATGTCAAAGGAATTTGGAAGCTTTTAAGTGTTAAAAAAAAAGGGCAAATACCTTGTGATGATTAGGTAAAATCTTAATCTTTGGAATTCAGTTAAAGTTTATGTTTTACTATGCATAATAAATGTTTGATGTATGTTATGGGCTACAACATGTAAGATATATATTATGGCATGATTGATTATGTTTTATGATGATGATTATAATGGAAAGAAATAAAGTAGGGTTTTTATGTTAAAATGTAAGAAATTGTTAAACTTTGTCAAAAAATACAAAGTTTAACTAGTTTTCAAGGAATGAGGATTTTGATGGCCTTAGAGGCTAATTTATTTTCCAAGTATAGTCTTGGATCTGCCAAAACAGTGAGGGTAACAACTTTGTGAACAAAGTTTTGTAAAATTCTAAAAAGACTAAATTGAAAAGTTTATTTCAAACTCAGCAAATTTAAAAATCAACCAAAAAGTCCATCGTAACGTTGAAATTTAAGAAAAGTTAAAACATAAAAGTTATAGATCTCATCAATATTGTCAAAATTCCGCTTGGTTGATAGGTTATGAATTTTATGATATTTTAAACACAAAATTTTGTAAAATAAAAAAGTCATAAAATGTTTTGAATTCAACCAAGAAGCTTTTGTAAGTTTTATCCCTTATAAAAAAATGAACGTTATCGTACAAAACAGTTATTTTTGGCCCCAAGAGCAAAAAAGTCAAGATTTTTGTATTTCGGACCAAAACTGTAAAACCATATGAAATAAGTACTGTCTCTAAGGAATGTTAGCTTTTTGCATTGCTATGAGCAGTGAGCAACCACAGGTGTTAAAATTTTGAAGGATTTAAAGTTTTTGTTAAGAGCGTAATTGTCAAGATTTTTCAAGTTACAAGTCAAAACTGTTAAGTTTTAATAAAACAGATTTTATCAAAAGCAATAATGTTGTTTTGTTTTACATAATGTTATGAGAAGTAAAGAAATGTAACTATTGTATAAGATGGCTTCTAAAAGTTTTTTAAGATCTGTAAAGAGCAAAATGCTTATTTTTTATAAAAGGCCAAAAATGGGACGCGAAACGCCCAATATAGGAAAATGCCTCTTAGCGGAAATTTTTCATAACACGTAAGTTAGGAGATAGTAAAGTTAAGCAAGAAGTTTAGTAAAGTCATGAAGTTCACAAAAAACCCATTAAGCATAAAATCATCATTTTGAAAGAAATTGCTAAAACGAAGCCGAACCTCTTGAATTAGCGAGACTCCTTCAGACAAAAAATGTTTCATAATATATAAAGTAACAAAACCGTCAAGTGATGCAAGAAATTTAACTAAGGAACGTTTAAGTTAAATAAAAGAAAGGTAAATCGATAGGATACAAAGTTAAGTAAAGAGGAATGAACGTTTAATGTTTAAGTTCTGTTATCAATCGAGTAGATTGATAATAACAAAGGTTAGCTAATAGTCAAATGTCATTTGAACAGGACTCAAAAGCCAACTAATAAAGGAAAATAGTGAGACGGGAATGTTAGAGCATTATCCACGTAAGTTTCAAACCTTTCTTACAGCATGAATAAAATGAATTTCAAATGCTTTAAATATATTTTATATTTACACTTGTTATGCATAAAATTTTAAAGATCAAGTTAAGACTGCAATGTGTTTGCAATTGTTATGTTTAAAGTATGTGTGCATATGTTGTGCATAATATTTTAAAAATTTAAGTTTTGCTTTGCAATATGTTTGCACATGATATATTAGCATTTGATATGCTCACTAAAGTTAACAAAAAGGTCATGCAAAGATGATAAGTAAGTGTCATACCAGCCTTTTTTATGTGAGATTAACAAGTAAAGGTAAAGTTATGACTCATTGTTCGATGAACTTAAGTCTTCCACAAGGGAAGCATCATGTTTTTATTCTCATGATTAATGATGTTGATACGAATACGTAAGTTCAAAAGATAATTAAAGGTATGAATGATGATAAGAAATTTAAGTAAGATATGAATGATAAGAAGAAGCTTATAACTAAAAGTTTATAATTGAACATAAATAGAATCACGTATCATGTTATTGCTTGTCTTCCTTTTAAGTAATGTTTTTACGAAGAACATTTTTTGAAAAATGTTTAAGAAATCTTTTATAAGAAATGTTTATGAAAAACGTTTTACGATAAAGTTTTTTTAAATAATGTTGTGATATTTTGTGAGATAATGTTTGAACTTACTAGGCGAAAACTTGTTACAAATTCCTTTATGCTGTAGGTAGTCCTACGAGAGAGTAGCGTGACTAGTTGAAAAGCTGGGTGCCATAATGGACAAATATGATAGTTAGGTATGAATACCACTACAGTTTGTTTCCACTACTTAAAGAAAAATTTTTCCACTATTTGATATAATGTTTTTAAAGTTTTAAGAAAGCCAACGTTTAAGGAAATATTTTGTAAGAAATGATTTACGAAAAACATTTTAAAAGATATATTTATGAAATGTTTTAAATAATTATAAAGTTAAGTTTTAAGCTATGTTTCAGTTTACGTTGCAATGGATATTGCAATAGACTAAGTATGTTAAATGGAAAAAAATTATTTGGAATTTTTTAACTTGAAAGTAAGATTAAGTTAAAGAAAAGATGTTTAAGTAAGTTAAATAACGACCCGAAAATGTTGAGTGTCACAACTCACGAATGAGAACTTTCTAGGCGCTCATTTGGTTTGATAGAATAATCATCAGAATGGAATGATAATTCTAAATCCTAGTCATTCCCACATTTGGCTGGACAATTGTCAAAAGAATAGGCATGTCGATGGAATTGCTATTCAACCAGAATAATTGAATGACAGTTCTAAAAGTGAACCCATTGAATGCTCATTTTATTTCACAACTGATATTAATTAAAATTCTCTCTCTATATAATCCCTCCTAATATTCTTTTTTTATAATATAATCCCTTCCAATATTCTATAATTACTTTAATTCTTCAATGATTAAATGAAAGAAATATTTATGTCAAAACAATTACTATGTCATTCTATTATAAAGACTAACGAAACATAATAACTGTGATTTCAACATTAATTTCAATGTCCAACCAGACAAAAAAAATGTGATAAAACCACTTAATTCATTTCTATTCTAATTCTATTGTTATTCCTATTCTTTTTCAATTCCATCTCACCTTATATTTGTGATTTTTGCATATTGGTTTGCGTCTGCATTTTTACCGACGAAATTGAAGTTGTGTGAGGTGAACGACAAGGTATGCTTGCTCATTAAAAACAAAAAAAAAACAAAAAAACAAAAAAACAAAAGAAAATAGAAAAAGAAAAAAAGAAAAAGGAAAAAAGTCTATGCATCACTAGTTCTATGAGTAATACTATTTGGAGTTAATGAGATATATGTCCTTTTTATTTGTAAAGTCAAAATCCATCTTCTGTTTTATAAATATTATTTATATGTCCCAATGTATATATAAAGACATTAATGACCTTAATAATGACATTGTTAATTTTAATTTTTTTAGGGTAATGCTAATATATATTTAAAAATCCCTAAAATTAGGGTATTTATTACTTAAATTCAAATTAGTATACAAAATAACGATTTTAAAATTTCCTTAGCTACAAGATGAAATTTTTACTAACAAATTGGAATTAGAGCATGTAATTAAATTAATGATATGGTATTTATTAAGTCATTTTGAGTGTGTTACAAGTTATACTGCGTAGCATTGATTTACTCTATTCTTTTAGAAGAGCGGCCCATTGATATATCATTAACTTAATGATACAAAATGATATTTATTTTTAAGGCTTTAAGTGACAATGATATTTTTGTTTTTTGGTAATATGTAATTAAATAAATGATATAGTATTTATTAAGTTTTTTTGTATGTTTTATTGGTTATATAATTAATATATCATGAAGTTAAGGATATATAATCATATAATGATAATCATACTTAATGGCATTTATTTTTTTAAACTTTAAGTGATAATGATACTTTCTATTAAGGTTGTGCTAACATTATGGATTGATAATATAAACAATATCACATTAAGTTAATGATATTCATTTGTTGACAGTGAAAAATGGTTAACAATAATCCTCACCAATCACCCACGGTTCCTACAAATAAATATTAAAAATGTTAAAATTATTGAACACACGGATTTTATAGTGGTTCACTCTTAAATGAGCTATGTTTACTGTATTTTTCTTTATGGAGTGAGATTTTACAATGTTCTCTCAAAGGGATAATAAGAAAAATGAGAAGAGGATCCTAGAGCTGTCGCTGGAGGAAGAAAGTGGGTCCCCCTTAGCCCTTCCCTTATCTCCTCTTTTATACAGTAACGTATTACTAATATTAAAATAATAGAAATTAAAATTTATTAATGGAAAGAGAATTTTCATGTTTTGTATCAGCCCATCCTTTTTGGGTGTGGTGTTTCTGCAAGAGTGAGGAATGAGTCGAATCTCGTGCAAGTGGCCTTAAATTCAGACGCACTATCTCTACTGTTAGTTTTACCCACTCTTGTTTATTGCACTTGGAATAATAGACAAATAATGGAAGGTGGGGAACTTGATGTTTCCTCATGTTTTAAGCTCGACCTCTTGCTAGTAAGACAAGGTCAACTAGTTGTCTCAACCCCTAATCCTTGGAGATTAATAGGCTGAGTTGGGTTTTTCTTTGATCGTCTTTGGGCTTTGGGCTATTGAGATCAAACACAACATTACTTTTTTTACTGCTTCTTGTATTTTATTTTTTGGAAATTATATTGTAAGTAATTGACATTGACTTTTTTATGTTATATTGTAATCAATTAAGTATATTTACATTTCTCTAACTCCGGCAGGGTACTCGATGAAAGCAGAGCACATATCAATTTTTTTTCAAGGACTCAACTATGAGAAAAATAAAGAGATTTGTTAAAAAAAAATTAAATATATGATAAAGTCTACTTAAAGAATATTTTTGGATTCTCAATATGTGTAATTCAAAAAAAGGAGACAAATAAGTGATATTTGTAAAACGTAGATCTATTTTAATTTACTTCTTAAAAAAAGATCACATTTATAATTTTTACTACTATTTGTCTTATAGGACTAGAACTTCACCCTCTCACAAAAGATAACTCCACATGATTTCACAAGTAGGGTTCACCTCTTGTAAGAGGATGGGGTTATAATCTCATAAGATTATATGACATTTTTCTATTTCTATTGCAAATCTTTGTTTGGTATGCAATTGAAAATGAATGTTTTTTAAACGTATTTCAGATTGTTTTTTAAAACGTTTTTCAGATTGTTGCTCACTTGCTCTTGTGATGTTACACTGATATTCTTCCTGTTAGATGACAGTTACCCTTTTATCTGTTTCATTTTAATGCCTTCGGTCAAAGAAATTTCCGTGGAGTCAAGCGTTGGAGTGTTTCTTTTATTCTTTCTTTTCCTCATTCTTCTAAGTGTCCTTAACAAAATGAAGCAAAGAGAAACTTCACGATTCTGCCAAGAAAACTAAAGATTCCATTCTTAAAATTTGGCTTGATAGATCATACGAGACGCTGCCTCGTTGGAGAAAACATTCTAATTTCACAAATGTATAGCGCGTAAGAAACCACAAAAGCAGAAAATCGACTTTATTATGGTGTAAATTAAGAGGACGGATCTGCTGTCTCCGTAGCTCTCCTTCACTCTTTTTAGCCACGTGTCAAGAAGCAAAATCCCACCGTATCTCATTTGGACACAGCGGCCTTCATTCTAAACTGTTAAATAGAGTAGTTAAAACTGTTTTTATTATAACATATGAGACTATAATAATTTTTTATTATTACTGTAACATAAAAGTTTTACAATATTTGTAAGAAAAAATATAAAGAATATGGTTTAGATCACTAATACCAAACACCAACCTGTCTTAAAAAGTAAAATCCCACTACACCTTGAAAAAACAAGAGAAATTCCACTGTATGAAATACACATCACAAAACGCGGTTGCAATGGTCGTTTGAAAAAGCTTTTCTCTCTCTTATTGTCATCTTTTCAATCTCACGTCCACACATGTTGAGAGATAGAAGGGACAGAGAAGAATCATCCCTCAACCATGTAACGAAAAACTAGTGGGAGAGCCATTTTTTTTTTTTCAAAGAGTACTTTGAGATAATTTAAAGGGATATTTAACAAGGATAATTAAAACCATTAAAACCATTTTTTACTCTAAAAAGAGTTGCAATAGTAGTTTTTTACTTTTTATTATAATATGTAAAGTTTTACATTATTTAATAAACAAAAAGATAATTTTAATTATGTTTATTAAATACCTTATAAATAAAGTATACATTAAACTAAAATAAAACCACAATTCCACTCAAACTTCCTACATCATACATATGAGAAACTTTAAGAGGGAAAGAAAGGTATCTTTATTCGTTAAAAGTCGCTGTAAACAAGAAGCTCTGGAGGGAGAAAAAAAGGAGAGAAGAATCATCTCCGGGAGGAAATAAAAAAAAAAATCACTATAGTAAGTTTTGGGCAGTGCCATTAACCATATGACTCCAAAAATCTTACCTCCGTTAGAGAAAAGAGAGAATAGCTTTGTCAATATGACATTTCGTGTATAAAATTAGTTTTTTTTTTTCCGTCCAAGAACGGTTCAACAGGAGTTCACCTTCAAGGACACATGGCAAAATATTGCAAAAGGGACAGGTATCAGGATAGCCTATCAGGTCAACAGATCTGCCCAATCACTAATTCAACTCCTTGGGGCAATTAAAAAGAGGAAAAAAATCCTGGGGCAATTTTTAATGAAATAGAGTGTCAATGATCTTCTGCAATAAGTCGCAATTGATTTGCTAAAAGGAGCTGCAAGTCTTGTCCCCAAAAAAAAAAAAAAAAAAGAGTTGCGAGTTACATGATATGCCCTTGAGAAATAACTTGTATTTTTCTGATCTCTTCTTATCAAAATAAGACCCGGCTAATA
>CAMOHE010029590.1:0-28479 GCA_946598075.1 Artocarpus hirsutus | reverse complement strand
GTATAATTTTATAAATTTTGTGAATGTTTGTTTAATGTATTTTTATTAATTTTCTTCCGTATTTGAAGTTTTAAAACTTGTTTTAAAAAGAATTTTTTTTAAAGGGTTCGGCCTGCCGACCATATTGGTCGGACTGCCGAAGATTTTCAATCGGCCTGCCGGTTGTCAAGCATCGGCCTGCCGATCTTGTGGATTTTGAAAACCCCATTTTGCAAGGCCTCGGATGGCCTGCCGATGGGTGACCTTCGGCCTGCCGGTTAAGTTCGGCCTGCCGAAGTTGAAAGTTCGGCCTGCCGGCCGAGACATGTTCAAAGAAGTTTATCTATTATTTTTCAAAGGCCATTTAATTTTAAATAATATTAGCAAACTATTTATACAATGTCTATGGAAAAGCAAATTGTTTTTAATTAAGAAAGATTATAATTTCTTATAAATTATATTCGTATAAAAAAAAAATGTATGTAAAGATCCTGGGAATGCTTTTCCAAACTATGATTTCAAATACATGTTATTAATTACAATAGTTTGCTTAAATTAATGTTTTAAAGAATGAATGTAACGATATCTGTGGCGTCCGGAAGGGGGGCGCCACAGGTTATGTGATTATTATTGTTAAGAAGGATTAGAAAAGTTTTAAGCACCAAAAAGGAAGAACAAAACCCTTAGAATCACTTGGGTAAATTCTCATCCTAACCTTGATCTAGTTTATGCATATTAAGTGGTTGATATGTAATTTTGTGACGTGAATAGACTATGGCATGTAAAGAGACTTTATGATATGATTAGATTATGTATTTTGTGGTTGGTTATGTGATTGGTTAGTTGAAAAACAAAGGTTTTGAGCAAAAATAAGAAAGTGTGACAAAAATTTGTCATAACATGAAGTTTTATTTTTAAAGATTTACAGTGTTTGATCAAATGATTTTGGCTGCGGTATGTAAAAGAAATGTTATGGCATGATTATTTTGAGTATTGAGTAGTTAATGATGAGTTTGAAAAGGTTAAAATGAGATTAAACCGTAGAGAAACAAGCTAAGGAAAGTTATGATACAAAAAGTATATTTAAGGGCAATTTTAAAATATTTAAGTGTATGAGACCCTTAGAGCCCAAATCATTTTTTGAGTTTAGCATAAGATTTATTGGAAACATCAAGATGGACAACTTCCACGGAGAAATCTCACTCAAATTCAGATCTAAACAAGCCAAAAAATTTTGATTTTTGCATTGCTTGTCCAAAAACTCTATGAAGATGAATGATTTTAGGAAAGGTTAAAACATAAAAGTTATAGATCTTGCCAAAAATGCCAAGATTCACTGTAGTTTGTGAAAACTCCGCACGGATTTTAAGTTATGAATTTTATGAAATTTAATCATGAAATTTCAAAGTGGAAATATGAGAAAAATATTTTGAAACTATTTGAGTTAGACTAAGGAGCTTTTATAAGTTTTAACTTGCAAAAAACTAGACGTTATATCATAAGACATGTAGTTTTGGTCTCAGAGGCAAAAATGTCATGAATTTTGTGTGTCAGACCACAATTGTAAAACCATGAGGAAATGGATTTGTCACTGAAAAAATGGTTTTCTATATTATGATGATCAAGTGAATAATCATAGATCTTAAAGCCCAAAAGAATTTGGGAATTTTATGAGAAAAAACGCTAAGGGTAAAATTGTCAAGGTTTTTGTATTATTGTTAAAAAACAAAATGTTTTGCTAAAATAGATTTTTGGCAAAAAGAAAACCTTTGTTTTGTTTTTTGCAATGTATAAGAAACAAGAAAATGCAAGTTAAGTTTTCTGAGACCTGTCAATGGCAAAATGGTCATTTTTTGTAAAAATGGCTAAAATAGACCTCGAAATGTCCAATTTAAGAAAGCATCCCTTAGCAGGAATTGCTCTATAACCCGTTAGTATCGAGATAGTAAAGTAATAAAAACCAGAAGTTTAATCACGTAATGCTCAAACTACATGACTTATGAAAAACTCGTTAAGGGCAAAATCATTATTTTTATAAAACTGCTAAAATGCACCCTGAGCCTTTGAATTAGCGAAATATCTTTAGATGAAAAATGCTTTGTATCATGCTAAGTAACGAAACCATCAAATAAAATGTGAAATTTGACTAAGGAACGTTCAAGTTTAGTAATGGAGAAGTAAACCAATGATAACAAGACGAAAGGATTAAGAATGAGCATTTAATATTTA
This sequence comes from Artocarpus hirsutus, assembly GCA_946598075.1. NCBI lineage: Eukaryota > Viridiplantae > Streptophyta > Magnoliopsida > Rosales > Moraceae > Artocarpus > Artocarpus hirsutus. The sequence continues at coordinate 26,271 of CAMOHE010029590.1, read as the reverse complement.
AGTTCCATTATTGATCGAGTGAATGGATAATAAGAAAAGGTAGCTAATAGTCAGGTGTCGATAGAATAGGACACAAAAACTGACTACTAAAAAAAAAAGGATAAAGTGGGAATGCTAGAGTGGTAAATAGGTAAGTTTCAAACCTCATCTATGGCATGAAGACAATGATTTTCAAATACTTTATATATAGGGTTTGAATACATTTGCATTGGTTATGCATGATGTTTTAAATATCAAGTTATGATATACAGTATGTTCAGTATATGTTGTGCTTATTATCTCAACCCAAGTTATATCATACGTTATGTCCATTAAAGTTTACAAGAAGGTAAATTAAAGATGTTAATTAAGTATCATACCACTCACCTTGATGTGAGATTTACAAATTATATTAAAGTATGACCATGTTATTCGATGGTCTTAAGTATTCTATAAGGAAAGCACCATGTTATATTAAAATTATGATCTCATGATAGATGATGTTGGTACAAACACTTAAACCCACAAGTTCAAGATAAAACAAGAATGATGATAAGAAGTTCATAATTGAGCGTAAATAAAATCATGAATTATGATATTGCTTAAATTCTTTTTCAGAAATGATTTTATGAGAGACGTTTTATGAAAAAAAAAAAGTTTAAGAGAATGGTTTTGAGAGAAAAGATTTATGATGAATGTTTTTATGTTTTGTGAGATCTATTTGAACTTACTAGGTGAAAGCTCATCATAAGTTCATTCATGCTATAGCTAATACTACAAGAGACTAGTATGATTGGCTGATGAGCTAGGTAATGCAGTGAGACAAATACGATGGTTGGACTACAGATACCATTATAGCTATTTTTTGCTATGTTGACAAAAAGTTTTCATTGCTTTGAAATGGTGTTTTAAAAGTTTAAAGGAAGTAAATGTTTACTTAACATGTTGTTTCGAAAAAGTTTTATCAGTTTTTGTTACAACAAAAGTCGTAACAGTTTCAAGTACGCTTTTAAGAAAAAAATGCTCAGTATTTTTCCTACTAGAAGGTAAGAACAAAGTTAAAAAATCAAGTTTAAGCAAGTTAAGTGACGGCTTGAAAAGCTGGGTAGTTGCATATGCAACCTTTCACATAAAGGCATCCTTTTCACATAATACAACTATTACAACAAATATAACTATTGGTAATGAGTATTCAATTTTGTATAAAAGTATGCAACCAATCTACACAGTGGTTCATAATGAGGAGGAGTAACTAAGTGCACAGTCTATTTAGAAGAGCTTTTTTTAAAAGCTGCATTTTGTTGCTTTAATATAACTATAAGCTCTTCTTAAGAGTTAAAGAAATTCTAACAAAGCATCCAAATACTTATAAAAGCATTTTTTGGTCTCAAAAAACCAAAAGTAGCTTGTAGGAAGCTCTGTCAAATAGAGCTATGCATAACCAATTTATACAATGTCCATTCTTAGGATCAAGAGGTTCGTTAAAATGTGTAACCAGAGTTGTTTTGGTCTCATGCACATGGTAAATGGCTAGATGACAAACATCGGCTACCGGTTGAAGGTCTTATGTGACAATAAGTAGGAATTATTATGGGTAGACATGAAGATACAATTTTGCTATCATTTACATGTGTACTTTCTGTCTTCTACATAAAAGTTTGTCAAGAAATGTTAACTTTCTCCTTTACCCATTGCACTGATTAGTTTCTAATAATGAACTAGTATTTGGTTAATTCCAAATTTGTGAGCAATTAACGTATTAAGCAAACTAATGGAAACTACTGAATATCCGTAATTTAGGTCCCACTCTAAATTGTTTTTTTTTTTCTTTTTTTTCTACAATACTAGATTGGTAATCTTCTTCTTCTTTGTTATTATATTTTTCTTTTTTTTAAATTATTCTCAATGTTTTGTTTAAAATTAAGGAAGATTTCTTATTTTATAAAAATAAAAATAAAAATTCTCTTGTTCTTAAAATGGTGACCGCAATTGAGGTTCTAGTTGGGATCAAATTTGGAGTTGAGAATGTGATCTTGGCTGAGGTTAGAGCTGATCTTAAACCCAATCTTAACCCTAATGTCTCAGTTTTGACCATGACCTCAACCTAGTCCCTCAATTTTGATCCTATCCCAACCCCATCCTTGACCTCCAATCTTGGTCCTAAACACCCTTAGTTGAAGCTTGTCTCAATCCTATGGCACAAACAAATTCACTTAAATAGATTTAAAGCTAATTTGAGTGGATCAAGAAAGGAATGAATCACTGTTTTATTGAATGGGTTGCAATTAAGTAAGGAAAGTGGCTTTTCGAGTGAGTCATGTACTCCACAATAGAAAAAATAAGAAAACCCAGATAACAGTGATGATCCCTCCACACCCTTTTGTTTCCTGTCTTATTCCTGTCCCTCTTAATAGAAAACATGCCTTCCCATGTCTAACCGCCTGCCCCAATCCATCTTCCCTCAACTCCTCTCCTACAAACTCGGGCCCTCCTTTCTTCACTTGATAATTGCTCCTTTCCTACTTTTCTCCCACGTTACCTCATTTCTTCCTAATGATCTTCTTAGTCAATTCCTTTGCCACCTCAGTAGCCTTCCCCTTAGCACCTCTTCTAGCATAAGTAAATCGCATTAGGGGTCTAGTATAGCCACTCGTATCAATACCCGCCCCCCAAAGATGCACCTTGTCCCTAAGGTGAAACTCAGGAAAACAAGAGTCCACCACCTTAAAAGACTCCCAAGTATCATCATGAGTAAGGAGGTTAGCCCAATGAATAAGAACTTCCAAAACTGTGGATGCACCTCGATGCGACTGGCGTACTCCATGAAGCTCAGCAGGGATAGCTACCAACTCTAAGTCAAATGTCAATTGTGACGTTAGGGAACAGGCAGGAAGCGTACTTCCTATGGCTACATGGAGCTGTGACACATGAAAGATCGGATGGATAACAGTCAAAGATGGTAACTTAAGATGATATGCCACCGGTCCAACTCTTTCTAGGACTTCAAAGGGTCTATAATATCTGGGAGCAAGTTTTTCAAATTTAAATTTAGCTAAGGATCGTTGTCGATAAGGACATAACTTGAGAAACACTAATTCCTCCACCGTAAATTATACATCTCGTCATTTCCCATCAGCTCGGGTCTTCATCTTTTGTTGGGCCCTCAAAAGATGTTTCTTCAATTCATCTAAAAACTTATCTCTCTCCTTTTACTCTTGATCCACAGTAGCTACCAATGAAGACCCCAACGTGTATCAAATCAATGGTGGAGGGTCATGTCCATAGAAAGCACGAAAAGGTGTTGTATTAGTAGTTGTATGAAAGCTGGTGTTATACCAATACTTGACCCATGGAAGCCAATGAACCTACTATCTTGGAATACCGGGCGACAAGCACCATAGGTAAGTTTCTAAACAATGATTCACCACTTTTGTTTGCCCATCTATTTGAGGATGATAGGTTGTGCTTTGCAAAAGAAAGCCACCTTGCTGCTAAAACAATTCCACCCAAAAAGCTCAAGAACACATAGTCTCTATCCGATATAATGGTGCGAGGGATTCCATGTAAGCAAACTCCTTCACGGATGAAAGCTGTAGCAGCCGTCGCAATTGTATAAGGATGCTGAAGAGGTATAAAATAGGCGTACTTACTTACTTGATCAACCATGACAAGAATAACTTCAAACCCATCAGACTTTGGTAGCCCTTCAACAAAGTCCATAGACAAATCCTCCCACACTTTGTTGGGCAAAGGCAATGGCTGCAACAGCCTGCCTAGTGCTAGGGCCGAACATTTATGCTGCTAACAAACTTGGCACTTGGCTACATAATACATCACATCTGCTTTCATGCCCAACCAAAACCACTCTGCTGCAATTCGTTGGTATGTTTTTAATACCTTAGAATGGCCCTATTGTCTCATCAAGATAAAAACGGAGTAGGTCAACTATGAATGGAGAGGAACGAGAAAGTACTAAGTGTCCTTTATAGAGTAATCTATCTTGCTTAACTAAAAACCCTAGATGTGCCTTCGAATTGAGCTGGAGATATGCCCTTCTTCGTGCAAGCTTGTCATCTAATTCTGCCTACTGTGACAACTCCTCTATGCTTAACACCAAAGGTGCTAAAATTGCTCCCAAGCTCAGTGCTATAGGTGTGGCATCCGGCCTGGGCGTACTCCCTCAAGCCTCCATAGGACCCACCTTGCGGGGCCCTCGGACTTGTGGCTCTTATTGGTAGACCATCCCCGTGCCGCCTACTCATCCGTACTGTCCCCTCTGGGGCCCTCTGGCCCCTCAGGGATTTCTTTTGTGTCCCTCAGGTTCGAACCTCAAACCTCCCTTAAGAGGTTCTTATTTCACCAATCAAGGTGAAAGGGCCTGGCTGAAATAAGCTACTGGGCATTGCCCCTGATAATCAATATTGCCCCCACACCTACACTAGAAGCATCAATCTCTACAATAAAGGGTCGGTTGAAATCAAGTAAAGCCAACACCAAAACTTTCGTCCATTTTTACTTTAAAACAATGAAAGGCCTTTTTGCCTTTGCATTCTAGAAAAAATTGTCCTTCTTGGGGAGGTCCATCAAAGGAGAAGCAATGGAACCATAACCAGCCACAAACTTACGGTAGTAACCTGTGAGCCCCAAGAAACCATGTAGCTCTTGTAAGTTAGTAGGAACTAGCCAATTTTGCATTGCTTCCAGCTTGGAAGCATCAGCCGCCATGCCTTGCCCATATATAACATGCCTAAGGAACTCCATGCTTGACTGCCCAAATATGCATTTCTTTTTATTAGCGAACAACCTTGATGGTGCAATTTGCCAAGTACGCAATCCAAATGAATCACATGTTCCTGCACCGTCTGACCATACACCAATATATCATCGAAGAACACCAAAACACACTTGAGTAAATAAGGCCTGAATACTTCGTTCATGAGAGACTAAAAAGTTGCCAGAGCGTTAGTGAGGCTGAATGGCATCACCAAAAACTCATAATGGCCATCATGAGTGCAAATGGCCGCCTTGGGCACATCCTCACTGTGAACCTGAATTCGGTGGTATCCCGACTTGAGATCGATTTTTGAAAAAACAGTTGCCCCATGTAATTCATTTGGTAGCTCATCAATTACTGGAATGGGAAAATGGTTAGGTACAGTTTCACGATTAAGAGCTCTATAATCCACATAAAATCTCCAACTCCCATCTTTTTTTTTTTACTAATATAACCGGACTGGAAAATGGGCTAACACTTGATTGAATTATGTCGGCGGCCAACATTTCTCTGACTAGCCATTCAATATCCACCTTTTGAATTTATGGGTAATGGTATGGCCTTACATTTATTGGGGACGCCCCCTCCCTGAGCACAATAGCATGCTCTCTGCCCCTACTGGGAGACAACCCCTTTGGAGTTTGGAATACGTCTTTCCAACATTGCAATACTGCCTGAATTTCCACTGGCACCCCCTTAGTTAAGCTGGTTGATCCTCCGCTGTCTTTGTCAAGCTGCCTATACTTCGATAGGATTCCATGGCCCTCATGTCACACAGCTCTCCTCATCACCTTCAAAGAGATTCCCATTTTACACAAACTTGGATCTCCTTGCAAGCAAACAGTAGTCTCTCCAATGTGAAATTTCATGGTTAAGGCTTACCAATTCACTTGCATGGCACCCAATGAAGCCAACCACTGCATACCCAATATTACGTCATTATTTCCCAAACTGAGAGGTAGGAAAACTTCCACCACCTTCAATTCCTATAATGAAAGCACCACTCCTTGACACACACCTTCTCCCCAAACCAACATTTCGATACCCATCACAACACCGTAAGTCCCTATGGTATCTATTGGTAACTCTAGCTTTTTAGCCAAATCCATCGACATAAAATTGTGTGTGGCTCAACAGTCAATAAGGACCACAACTTCTTTCTCCTTAATTGTGCCTTTGAACTTCATGGTTTGTGGGGTTGTAAGGCCCACTACTGAGTTCAAGGTGATTTCAGCCACTTCCTCTAGCTCCTCGCTCTCTTCTGCAATCTCTGTGATATCCTCCTGAAGCTTTTCTTTTTCACCCTCTTCTTCTTGAGTAACCAACACTTGTAATTCATGTTTGGGATAGTGGTGACCAGGAGAATACTTTCCATCAGACCTATAACAAAGCCTTTTCTCCCGTTTGATGTGAATCTGAGCATCTATCAACCTCCTAAAAGGAACCATGGCACCCACCATTGACTTTTCTGCAGTCCCTTGTTGTTTTGAGGGTCTATTCATTGAGTTTCTTTATGTGTTATAATTAGAGCTATTTGGTCTAGTCCAATTACTGATTGGGCTAGTTTAGATGTATTAGATCTTAATTGAATGTTTTTTTTTTTTTGATTCGTTGGGCCATGTCCATTTTTTGGCCCAAACCTTAAGGTTTCAAGACTCTTACCTTAGCACAAATCTCTGCTCGGAGGTCATTAATGAAGATGCCCTCAAGCACCTGCTCTAATAGTTCCACCAGCAGAGCTACAAGCATCTCGAACTGTCGATGGTATTCTAGAACTATGGTTTCCTACTAGAGAGGGAGCAGTTTTTCACACTGGTTTCCCTCTTGAGTTAGCCTGAACTAGTCCAGAATCATCCCCTCAATTCCATCCAACCTCAAACTACATAGCGACCATCTTCCCACTAAAACCAAGCTAGTGCCTCCCTATTGAGACTAACCACTACAACTTCCAGCTTCTCATGCTCACTTAGGTGATTGAGCGCAAAATATCATTCAACTCAAAACACCCAGTCATCTAGGTTTTGGCCGTTGAACGTCGGCATCTCCACTCATTGAGTTCTACACTCCGTCTGTCCACCTCCTTCAATTTCTTCGTGTTGATCTAGAACCTCCCTCTGAAATCTCATCTCTCTATTTCCCTGAGTAAATGTCAACTGATCTGGTAGTACGTTCGACATCTTCAGCTTCACCCCTGACGTGCCCTTGTTGTGCTGTCATTTCCTCTCTCCTAATTTTGCCAACAACTTCACCATTCCTTCCTCTAATCGAGAGATGTTTTTCACATACGCCTAAATTTCTTCCAGTTGTTGTTGGAAAACTTCCTTGCCAGACTCCATTTTCTCTATTCGTTCCTCAAGCTTCTTCGTTGCCACTGCCATTTCTAGTGATTGGAACCACTCTGATACCAATTTGGTACAAATGAATTCACTTAAACAGATTTAAAGCTAATTTGAGTGGATCAAGAAAAGAATGAATCACTGTTTTATTGAATGGGTAACAGTAAAGTAAGGATAGAGGCTTTTCGAGTGAGCCTTGCACTCCACAACAAAAAAAATAAGAAAACCCAGATAACAGTGATGATCCCTCCCCACCCCTCTATTTCCTCTCTTATTCCTTTCCCTCCTAACAAAAAACACGCCTTCCCATGTCTAACCGCCTACCCCAATCCATCTTCCCTCAACTCCTCTCCTACAAACTCAAGCCCTCCCTTCTTCACGTGATAATTGCTCCCTTCCCGCTTTTCTCCCACATCACTTCCTTTCTTCCTAATCACCATCTTGTCAATTCCTTTGCCAACTTAGTAGCCTTCCCTTAGCACCTCTTCAAGTATAAGTAAATCGTATTGGGGGTTTGGTACAGCCACTCGTATCATCCTATTCATGAATAAGAAATCATGTTTTCTTATTTTAAAAAATAGCAAAGCCATATCAAGATTATTAAATACTAGGGTGTTTAGGAGCATGAGTTTGAACCAATTGGTTGAGAGCTTTATAATGTAGCTTACTTTTACTTTACACTATGGCATGTGAGAGCTTTACACTATTTAAGTTCAAACTAATCCTCCAAACACCATATAAGTTTGTAAAAAAATAAATTGAAAAAAAAAGTTTTTTTTTTCTTTTTTTTTTTTAAAAGGCAAACTTCTTATATTTAACATTTTCTATATATTTTTTTTTTAAAAAAAACAAACTTTTGAGACGATTCAAACTCTACACCTTTTAATAGAATCAAATATGAATTTACCACTAGGTTATACATACAATCAGTATATATTTAGGTTTCAGAGAGACACTGGCACAATTATAATTTTCCACCCATTTATTCAAGAGAATGACGAATTTTGGCACATGTTTTAAGTTCAAGAACTAATTCAGTACAACTTTAATGTTGAGAGCGCTTCTAGCTGGACTAAAGTTTAAGGAAGGACCTTTGACATATATAAATATATGCTTGGATATGTAGACCTTGATGAATTTAGTAACTTTGAACGCAGAGATTTTGAATGTTTAATTTAGACCTTTGGCCATCGAAGTATGGGCGGCTGTCTTGCGCCGTATTAATTAATCCTTTTCTGTTTGTATTGTAGGATTTGCAAATTGAATGAAAGGTACAAATAAATAAACAAATAAGTGCAGTTCTACTTTCAACTTTCCAATTTACTTGTTTGAAAATGTTGTCAAATATGTTGATCACAGCGACATGGCTGCTCTCATTTGGGACAGGCAGAACCCAGGCCTGGAGATTTCAAATGGATGAACAAGGCCAAAGGCATGAGAAATAATCCACAACAAGAAGCAATTCACACTTTTCTGCCCTTCCTAGAAATGATGATAGCTCGTTCTGCTCAATTTCCCCTTCACCGAGAGCTGCAAAACTGCAAGAGTTTTTCCTCGGCAAGATGCAGACCGATGCTACAAATGGAAGGATTTTATAAATGTCACTGTATGCCAAGCAGCCCAAACTCTATGATGATCGTCAATAATGATTGACATGTGTTGTTCACGGTATATAAAATGTTTACCCACAGCTGCTCCTTTCCATTGACGCATTTCCTCCCACCTTAATCCCATGGCTTAGTATTTGGCAATCAGTCTTGTAAACTTGAGCAATTTACGGGCCAAATGAGTCGTCAGGGTTGAGGTCTGTCAACATAAAGAGCATATGAACACCAACACCTGAAATACAAAAAGTCCATATTAACTACCTGCCAAAAGTCAGCTTTCTACTATTAGTATCCTTTGACAGAGTTCAGACTTGTTCATAGTAACAATATTATATCGAACATAAAAAAGAAAATTAAAATATAAAAGCCAACTTAGTCGTTCTTTAGACCATTTACCATAAATATCAGCCAAGTCTTTTATTTTGGATAGCATGCAGGGATCGAACGAGTGCCCTCCCAAACTCAAGCCATACCCCCCTTACACCCATGTCGTTTGGCCTATAGTGGTCATTGTCTCCTATACTCTATTTTTACATCTAGCCTAAAATGTTAAATGTATGAAGTTTATAAAAAGCGAGGCATTGTCTTAAATCCCCTTCTACAATTTTCATCACATATGCTTCCACTTCAACTGATTTTTAGATGGAACACCTGAGTCCTAATGCAACCGAAACATAAATTTGCCAGCCCTAATACTATAAACAAACATGACTGTATAAATGAACATCCACAACAGTCAATGGCACAGTAATAGACGATAAATATAGTATGACAAATTGCGCCAAATAATTTTGTATCACACAGTTCTATAAAGAATTCTAACAACAGAGGTGTGGCTTGCAAAAATATAAAAATGCATCTGTGTCAAAAACCAAAATTTAAGTGTTACCTCAGTTGTGTGATTTCATGATGAGGACATAACAGCACTAAAAATCTTGATTTGAAAAATAAGCTAGATATACACCAGGTTCCACAGTTACAGACCAACAATACCTTCCAATGTAATATGTTTTCATCTTCAATGGATTCCTCTTAACCAGTCAGCCGGCTTTACAAAGTCATGCAATAACAGCTTAAACAGACAGTCATGGCACAAGTTTTACGGAAAAGACAAAATTGAACTACTTCCCAGTGGCTAGAAGATTAACCAATATTGTTCCATTCCAAAAAGGGCGAAACGGGAAAATATAAGTGCAACTTATAAACAAAATATTTCAGTCACCACACAGCTCTTTCAATCATTAAACTTCTGGAAAGTTTATCTGAACAACGCAACCATATTTGATTAATAAACATCAGAAGTAGAGGGGAAAAGAAACCTTTAGCAGCTTGAAGGGGATGCCTTGGAGGAAAATCGAAGGAAAAATATGCGTCACGTATGGGCTATCAACAAACCATAATCGTTCCACTGAAAAGGTAAAATGTCTTCGGACGCAGAAACTACAATAGGTAACAAAATCACACATTAACTTCCTTGTGTGAACTCATATCATTCATTTGGTCAGGTGAAATTTGATCAATCGATGCACAAGTTAGATACTGTCACAACTTTAAACCATGTTGCAAATTACTCAATTCCTTTTTTTCCCCTTCTCCCTCTTTCCATTAATAGTTAACAAAAATAGAAAAAAAAAGCCCCACACAGGGTTATCCAGCAAAAGAGTCGGGCCATTAGTTGAATACAAAAAAAAAAGAAAAAAAGAAAAAAAAAATCCATTGCTACTGCAGATGAGCCTCAACAAAAAGGTTCAAAAGTAAAAAAATGACACAAGGTTATATCATACCAGGTCCTGTCCTTGTCACCTAGTGGCGAGATTACAAACTTCATCAACCTTTCCAACTGCCTCAAGTATTGATGAGTAAGTGATATGATCATACTCAAAACCATTTGAGTCCATTTCTTTCATAAGCCTCACAGCATCTTCAAACATACCAGCTCGACTGAGACAACCAAGAATAGTGTTGTAGGAGACTGCATCTGGCTTAATCTTAGAATGCTTCATCCTTGTAAACATTTCCATAGCCCGACTCAGATTCCCAATCCTAGCGAAGCCATTTAGCATAATGTTGTGTGAGTTTAAGTCAGGAACGCAACCATTTTCTTCCATGGTTTTAAACAAGGAATGAGCTTCATCTATCATGCCAGCCCTCACCAGCCCGGACATGAGTGCATTATATGCATAAACGTCAGGATTACAACCAAGCTTCTTCATCTCATCAAACAGATCCACGGCTTCATTAATACGCCCACATTTTCCAAAATGTTTAATCATAACAGCATACACCCGAGCACTTGAACATCCACAGTTCTCTTTCAGTTCCTGAAACAACTCATTTGCAGCCTCACACCGATTTGCTTTTCCAAGACTGTTGATCAGGCTGCAATAGGCAGCTGCACAAGGAGGAAGACCCTTTTCATCCATTTCTTCAAGAAGTAACAAAGCTTGTTCGACCCTATTTCTTTTACAGAATCCATCTATGAGAATTGAGTAGGTATACAAGCTAGGAGCGACTTCATTCGCTTTCATCTTCTCAAACCATGAAGAAGCTTCAGACGTACGAGCTTTGGATTCAAATAATCCTTTAAGAATAGAATTATATGTCACCACATTAGGCATGCACTGAAAAGACTCCATCTCCCCAAAAATCCTAAGAGCATCTTCTACCCGACCTGCCTTGCAAAACATGTTAATCAAATTGTTAATGAGCACCACATCAGGTCTGCAACCTTCCTTTAGGAGATTCCCATATATGGTGTAGGCATCTTCAACTTTCCCAGCTTTACCAAGCCCCTTTATCAATTCTGTGTAAGTGAAGACAGTCGGAAGGCATCCCTTCTCCTTCATCTCCTTCACAAGGCCTAAAGCTTTTTCGACATTACCCAACTTAAAATGAATTTCCAATAAGTTGGTATAGATCTTTGCAGTTGGCTGTAGGTCATTCTCCCTCATCTCGTTGAATAACCGGATGGCAAAATCATGACGACCCAATTTCTTAAATGCTAATATAAGTGCACTGTACGTAAAAGTGTCAGGAAAACAGTTTCCCTCGTTACACATCTCATTATAAAGTTCATGGACTTTTTCATGATGACCTTCTTGCATCAACATCAAGATCATCGAGTTGTATGTATATACTGTCGGCTTGCAATTGCGGCCTTTGACCTGGTAAAATATAGATAAGGCCTTGTTCGCCATCTTAGCCTTTCCCAAGATATTAATGATTTCAGATAACTGAGCAGGATCAAGAATAGATACAGCCCAAACCATCTCTTGGATAGCCTTCCACATTTCACCAAACAGCCGTGCCTCGTACAAGCAGCGGACTAAAGCCAAGTAAGTTGTTGAATCATGCTGAAAATTCCTTCTCTTAGCAGCCCATTTGAAAAACTGAATCTTGACAGTGACCTCAACATTGATCCTCAAAACCTCATGAACCAATCTGTGATCCACTCTCAGCTTAAGCACTTCCAACGCCTTCTCGGCATCGGGTCCCCACTTGAAAATCTTCAAAATTCTTGTGAACCTGTCATCCAATGTCCGAACTGATGGATCCTTTCTTGACAACTTTTCATTAATAGGCAAGTCTTTCATCACCTCACTGGGACTATCCAAGCGGAACATTTGAACTATTTCATTGTCTGCTTCAATAAAGCAAAGTAACAACACTAAATTAAGTTTGTCACATGGCAAAAATTAGACCAATAAAGTGAAATACCCAATGGTAGAAATCCAACAAACTGCGAACAGCCTCCCTATGTGTGTGTGTGTGTGTGTGTAGTTCAACTGAACTTTTACCTGTTTGTTTAAGCCTCCCACAAAGATAATGCAGAGTTGAGATTGATCTTTTCAGAGAATATGAAGCCACCATCATCTTTTTCCTGGGTAATCCAAGAAGTTGTTAAATCTGATAAGCAATAATTTTGTTATTGGTTCAAATCAAATGTGACTGCGCTGACATAGCAAAACTAAACTATTTCAGCGTCTGATAAAATCACATACACTTTTTAAGTGCTTGCTTAAAAAATATACAGATTCTCAAATTTGTAATGCAAGAGGCTTTATCATCTGAGAATAATCAACTCAAAAAACGAAATGAAGACAATAGAAAGGAAAAAGGTTTGAGTGCAAACCTCAAGCTAAATAGAAATTAGATTTGATTTCTTTGCAGCTCGCAATTAAATTAAAAGAAAGGAAGCAGAGATTATCGGCACAACACTAAGCTAGGGGCAGCAAATAGAGGCAAACATGCGGGCGGTTTAGCGGTTTGGCGGGCAGGCGGTGCGGTTTTGTAAAAAGGCAGTTTTGGAAAATCAAAACAATAACCACCCGTTACGTGTGGCGGCAGGGTGGTTTGCGGGTGGTTGGCGATTTGGCCCTTTACCTATTTAAAAAAAAAAAAAACAAAGGGCGGTTTTTCCCTTGCATACAATACTATTTTGTAATTATGTTCTTGAAGATACACATTTCAATTCTTAAGAAAAATTAACAAAACATCTATAATCTATTACTTAAGTCTCTAAGTCCAACAAAATGCAACACTTAACAAAATCCAAACTCTAAGTCTCCAGTGCACATGCAATGATGCAATACTTAAGATTACAATATATTAATACTAAAACAAAGTCCCAAATCTAAGTGTCCAAGGCCAAGTCCAACATAGTTAATAAAATCACAACAAACATGATAACAATAATACTTTAAAAAAACCCCATAGAGAAAACTAAAGTTCCAAAACAAGCAAATACATATATTGTCCATGACTCCATGTCATGTCAATATGCTTCCAAAATCCAAAGTGTTCATTACACGCTCCAACTTCCGATTGCAGGCTAAAAAGAAGTAACCATGTGTCAATTCCCAAGTGCCTAAAAAAAAGAAGATACAAAAAGTAAATTTATTAAAAAAACATATTTACAAACTAGCTTGAGAAGAAGCTTGATGATCACCCTCCATTTTCAACCTTAACATTATCATATTCTCAAGTATTTCACAATCACATTTAAATTTCGCATAATCATAACTAACAATAACATCAATAGAATAACTAAAACAATAGAAACCATTAATTGATTATTCAATATCACAACATAACATTGTAAACATTGTATCAACTAATTTGAAGTTTTATTTTTGGAAATTGCAAAACAGAAGGGGGAAAAAGACGAAACCAATCAACATTAATGAAGAAAAAAACAACCAACAAAACAAACAAAACAAAACCCATCAACACAAACCCGTCAACGACAACTACAACATTAATAAAGAAAAAAAAATCGATGAACCAACAAAACAAACAAAACCCCAAAACAAATCAGAAAACCAAACTGAAGGTTGTAAGCCACTAAACTGTGGACTAAACTGGAGGAGGAGGCAGAGGAGGCGTCGCAGGCAGGCGGCGGCGCTGTACGAAACAGGAGAGAGGAGGGAAGACTAGGGAGGCCGGATGATGGAGGAGGCGGAACTAACTAGGCTTGCTCGTGCCTCGTGCGCGTCTGGAGGCGGAGTCGTCGCCGACAGCAGGTGCGGGACTACGGAGGCCAGAGGAGGGATGGAGGCCCGAGGCACTGGGGCGTGAAGATGAATCGTGAGAGAGTGAGTTTTTTTTGGGATTTTGGTTTTGCTGGTGAAGAACGAATCGTTGGATTTTTGCATCTTTTTTTTTTTTTTTTTTTTTTTTTTTTTTTTAAATGATAAATTGGTCCGTTAGCCCTCACTGTTTTTTAAAAGGTGTAATTTAGCCTTTAATTTTTTTTATTTAACTAGATCTAATTTATTCAAAAGTATATAATTTAGTCTCTACTATTTAATTTTGATAGAAAAGTTTGTTTTGATCACTTAAATAATAATATTTTAATAAAATATCTAATATGTTTTTAAAAATAAAAATTAAATTATAAAAAACTATTAAAAATAAAAAAACAATAACTTTGTATTATTAAAATCATTAAAAAAAATATGCTTTTTTTAAACAAAAAATCAAACCAAAGTTTTTTTTTAATCTCTCTTCTTTTACTCTTTCTTTTCTTTTTTTTCTTTTTTTTTATCCTTCGAAAGATGGCCGGAGGGTTGTTGTACTAGGAGGGAGGTCGGAAGCTGGCGATAGGGGGGTTAAGTTCGAGAGTTCGCTGCACAAAAGGGTGGCAGGCTGGGTTCGAGAGGTCATCGAGCAAAGGGGGGGTTGGGAAGTCGTTGGCATTGAAGGCGCTCAGTTCAGGAGGCACAAGAGGGCCAGGGTATGGGTATTGTGTTTTATTCATAGTAGAGAGGGAAAGGACCCTTTTAAAAAATAAAAACTAAAAAAATAAATTCTTAAAAAGAATTAAAGAAATGGCGATATGATAGTTCAAACCGCTCGCCAATTTATTAAAGAGAAAATTACATGTTATGCTACACTTTTGTAACATAATTTTTTATTGCCACATAAAATTATTTTTTATTGCCACATAAAATTAATCTCATATTTTTTTTCCTTTTCTTCTTGGATTAATTACAAAAATCAGCCCCCCCCCCCCCCAACCGAACTATAGCCCTTATAACACTTCACCCTTTAAATTTTAAAATGTAACATCTATTCCCCTTAAAATATAAATTGTTAACAAAAATGGTTCTTCTATTAGAATTTTAACAAAAATTTGACAAATAGTTTTAAAATTAAGGGTATTCTAGTAATCTATTTATGAAAAATAACCACAAAAAATTCAAATTATGCTGAAATATACTTTGTTGATGCTTAAAAACAACAAAAAAAATTAAAATCATAATACTATTTGGATCCCTCTTTTTTTTTGTATACCAAAAATTTTTTAAAATTTTTATTCGTTTTTCATGCCCAAAAAATATTTTGAAATTATAAAAGTTATAAATGCTAGTGAAAAAAAAAGAATATAACAAAAATATATTTAATATAAATGAAAAATATAACATAAATGTTTCAAAGAGAAAAAAAACTTAGATTGTTTAAAATTTATTTCATACTTTTAAAATTTTCATTGATATTTATAACTTTTAAAATTTCAAAATAATTTTGAAGTGTGAGAAAAGTTGATAAAATTTTAAAGAAAATTTTGGTATATCGAAAAAAAGGATCCAAATGGTATTGTGATTTCAATTGATTTTTTTTAATCATCAATAAAGGCTATGTTAATTATGGTTTTAATTTTTATGTTATTTTTATAATTAGATCAATAAAATGCCCTTAATTTTAAAATTATATATTGATTTTCCATTAAAATTCTAACAGAAGGACCATTTTTGTTAACGGCTCACAATTCGGGGAACGGATGTCACGTTTTAAAATTTGGGGATAACGTATTACAAGGACTATAATTCAGGGGAAATTTTGTTAACTGATACTTTTTTTTTGTTTTTCATTATCAATTTCTTTTTCTCTAATTCCCCCTTTCTCTCACTCCTTGTTTCTCACGCTCTCTCTTCCATCCCTCTGGTAACCCAAATCTACTCGGCTGCCTGTCGTCACTGCCTTCATCGTAGATCGTCGTTGTCCCCATCATTGCCCCGTCCTAGCCTGAGTGTTGTGTCCATCTAGATCAAACATCACCAAAGGGAGATCGCTGCTCACTCGTTGTCATTACAATCCCACAAAGTCAGATCTACAACGATGACAAAGATTTGGTATTGCTCTACTTTCAATCTAACAAGTGAGCAATGTTGATTAATGCCAAAGTTCATTATCCGAAGTTCAAAGCGAAGCAAGGAAGAAAACGAGAAGCAGAATTACTTTGTGAATATGGGCTATATGATCCGTACCTTAGACTATATCCAATCGACGCCAAATTTGTGGAGCAAACACCATTTTGGTGTTGAATTCGTCTCCAATGAGACGCCATTTATTCAAGCCAAATTGGCGTGGAGAGAGAAATGAACAGAAGCATGCCAATCTAGTGTGCCACTATTCATTTAGGCAATTTTACTTTTTGTTTAAAGTTTCTTAATTTACAAAAAACTCTACAACTTAAATATATAGTTTTTTATTTTTGACCCCCTTTATAGTTTTCAACAAATCAATTACTTTTTCTTACCAAAAAAAATATTTCTTTCATGTCCCATTTTTTTGTATTATCTCATCATTAATTTATATGGTATAAAATAAAAATATAAACAGTTAGAATGTAAATTACATAAATGTAAAAGCTATTGGAAAAACGAGTACGCAGCGAAATTTTAAAAAAATTTAAATCAAAGTATTTTCTAAAACACAAGTTTGACATGCTATATACATAAATTGACTAAATCTTACTAACCTTTGTATTCCCGAGAGCTCCTGCAATCTGTGAAGAAAAGAACGTTCCAAATAAGCCTCAACTAATTGATCTTCTTTGCTATTATCTATCTACGATCGGAATATGTGTGGCCACACATTGTGCAGCTCTTCCACCGATGACTCTCCTTCCAACCATTTGAGAAGACTTAGAGCAAAGGTTTATGATTGTGAACAAAAGCTCTCAGAGAGTTTCAGAGTTTCTAACAATATAATACTCACACTTAATTCTTAACTGATCTAAATAACATAGAAAACTCACTCCCTATTTATAAAGGTCGTCTCCAAGGTTAGTCAATATCAAACAAGGCCTCAAAAATTTGAATTTAGATCAACTTCTAATAAAATTGAGTCAAAAACGCGTGATCAAATTATCGTTGGATCGGTAGGTCGAACTAACATATCGGCTTATAGAACTTGCTCCATTAGTAGGCCGAACTAACCAATCGCCCTACCGAACTTACGATAATATGATCTTTGAAAATCTTTTATTTTCCACCTGAGATTCTTTGGATAGAGCTTTAGTTTTAATTCAAAAAACCCAACAGAGAAGTTACCTGATTAAAATAGTCAGATCTAGATAATCTCTAAGAAAATAAATATTCTCGATAATTGAACAAGTTTATCTTGAATTAATTTACAAAAATTAATTCAACCGATAAACAGACATGAATTATTTGATCCTATCAAATTTCAGCCAATCTAATAATTTAACATAAGTCACCAATTTATTAGAAAAGCATGTTGTATCATTATAGGATTTATTATGAGGACCTGATGGATCTATATAGTTCGAGCTTCGATAACTATAAAATATAATATCCAAAATACACATTTTATAATTATAAACTCTGGCGCTACTCTACTAAAAGCTTAGAGCTGCACTCTCAAATTATATAAAATTACAAAGCCCAAATTAGCCAAGTGTTCATGACATATCATAATATATCGTATCCCCGTAGGATATTCATAATCGGCTAAAGGATAAATTCCATCTTACTTTCCCGATTATGTTTATCTGACATTCCATTATCTCACCATTAGAAAACTTACCATCCAGGGATAGTATACCATTCAGTTACACCTATGTATCCAAATGGTTGAGCACTTTGGTTTTTCAATTGCAGGATAATACATATAAGAAAATATCATTGACTCCACCAATGGAGCTATGGATTCCATATATATAAATAATAGGTCTACGCTATCAAAAGTCATGTCTCCAACTAATCGGTATGCACACCATCAAAAAGTCAAGATGTCATCCTTTGGTACATCAAAGACATAAGTCAAAATAATAGGCCCATTAGTCATTTCAAGATTAAGATACAACACATATGATTGTCTAAAGTGAATTGCTTTGCACATATGGAATTTTTCATCCAAATCAATTCCACTTTATGTCCCGATCCAATATATCGTCACCTATGACAATGTACCAATGTTTCCATTTGCAGAGTTCAACTCCGATGGCCAAGATAAATCATCTCCCATTAGGGATATAGATAACATAACAATCTTAGCACGAATAAAACGCCCAACTTTATTCCCTCGATTGCGAACCTTATGATTTAGACCATCACCTTTAGAATCATGTCTTCTGCATAATCTGTCCCTCATATGCCCGATTCTTAAAGGTTTAGACTGACAACCTTAGATTTTTGTTTGCTTATCATACATTCAACAAATATGAATGTAAAGAGAACAATAATTGTTATATAAATAATAAAAAAATTCTTTATTAATAAAACGTCCCCAAAAACATATAACAACATTTTACTCCTTAGGGTATACATGTCTAACAATCTCCTACTTGCACAAAGTGAGTAAATATGATATATCACGCATCCTCATAGCTTCCACATGCCTCTTGAAAACTTTCGCAATTAATGTCTTCGTGAATGGATCAGCTACATTGTCCTCAGATGTAATTTTGCATACAGCAACATGCTCGCCCTTAATGAAGTCCTTTATAACATGATACTTCCGATGAATATGCTTACTCTTTTGTGAAATTTTGGTTCCTTAGCATTAGTTATCACTGCAGTGTTATCACAATACAATAATACCGTCTTATCCATACCAAAAACTACCTCAAGATCCCCAAGGAACTTGTGGAGCCACACTGCTTCTTTTGAAGCATCACTAGTTGCCACATACTTGGCTTCCATTGTTGAATCCGAAGTGCAATCTTGCTTGACACTTCTTTAAACAATGGCACTGCCATCCAAAGTAAACACAAGACCAAAAGTCAATCTCCTCGAATCCGGATAGGATTGAAAATCTGAATCAGTATATCAGAGAGGTGTTAAATCTTTTCCCGAATATACAAGCATATACCCTCGAATCCTTCTCAGGTACTTGAAAATATGCTTGACCGTAACCTAGTGGTTCGTTCCTAGATCTGATTGAAACTGACTTACTATCCCAACTGCATAACTAATATCCAGTTGTGTGTAAAGCATGGCATACATGAGACTACCCACTACCGAAGCATAAGGAACCTTCCTTATGTATTCTATTTCTTCATCAGACTTTGGCAAGTCTTTCTTAAAAAGAGTAATTCCAGACCTAAATGGTTGCCCACCTTTCTTGGAATCCTACATTGCAAACCTCTTGAGAATTTTATCTATGTAGCTTGCTTAGGACAAAGCTATTTTTCTATTCTTCCTATCTCGAAAGATCTGGACACTGAGAACAAAATTGGATTCACCTAAGTTCTTCATGTCAAACTGCTTAGTTAACCGTAATATATTTGACCTATGACAATACCCCAACATCATTGCCAATTAGTAGAATGTCATTTATATAGAGCAGTAGAAAAACCACCTTCCCATCTTTAATGTGTTTGTAAACACAAGGTTCGTCCACATTTTGTTTGAACCCATAAGTCTTGATCACCTGATCAAACCTTATGTTCCAAGAACGAGAAGCCTATTTAAGTCCATAAATTGATTTTAGCAGCTTACAAACCTTATCCTCATGATCCTTAGCCTTGAACTTGTCTAGCTATGCCATATATGTGGACTCATCAAGATGGCCATTTAGAAAGGTCGTCTTGACATCCATCTGCCAAATCTCATAGTCGAGAGCAGCAACTATAGACAAGAGAATGCGAATGAACTTAAGCACGGCCATAGGCAAAAAGGTTTCCTTGTAATTGATTCCTTCATTCTACGTGTATCCCTTAGATAACAATCTAGCCTTATAGGTTTTAACTTTTTTATTAGCTCCTCTCTTTCTCTTATAGATCCACTTATGCCCCATGGGTTTTATCCCTCGGGGAAGATCCATAAGTTCCTATACCCTATTAGTCTTTATAGACTTTATCTCAGTGTTTGTGGCTTTTTTCTAGAGTTTTGAATCAACATCCTCCATAGTCTCTTTGTAAGTGTAAGGATCCTTGTCATGTTCATCTAGTTCAGTCAAATAGGCCTCACCATTGAACATATACCTCTCAAATTGACTGCCAATCCTCCCACTACGTTGAAATTATTGAAAAAATAATACGCAGTAGAATTTTAAAATTTTTATATTAGAGTATTTTCCAAAACACAAGTTTGACACACTATATACATAAATTAACTAGATCTTACTAACCTTGTTTACGCCAAAAAGCTCCCACAATCCATAAATAGAAGTAACATTCTAAAAAAGCCTCAACCAATTGGTTTTCTTTGCTATTCTCTATCCATGATTAGAGTGAGTATGGACTTTTGTCGTTTAGCTTTTCCACCAGGTGACTCTCCTTCTAACCATTAGAGAAATACCCAAAGCTATAATTTATGATTTGTGAATGATAGCTCTCCGTGAAGTTGTAGAGTCTAATTCTAGATTTCTCAACTGATCTTAATACTAATGAGACTCACTCACCTTTTATAGAGGTTGAGCCCAGGAGTCAGTCCTTATTAGATGAGGCTTCAAAAATTTGAATCAAAATCAAATCAAGATCAATTTCTAATAAAATTCTATGTGAAAATGCGTGATCCTTTTATCGTCTAGTTGGTAGGTCAAACTAGCAGATCAGCTTCCCGAACCTCCTTAATCGGCAGTTGAACTTAAAGATTGGCCTGTTGAACCTTTAATAAAAGATACCTGCAAATGTTTCTTTTTCACTCAAGATTCTTGGGATAGAGCCTCAGTTTTAATTCAAATAACCCAATAAAGAAGTTATCTAATTAAAACAGTCATATCTACATAATCTCTAGGAAAATAAATATTCCTCATAATTCAACAAGTTTATTATGAATTAATTCAAAATTAATCCAACCAATAAACAGACATGAATTATTTGATCTTGATAATTCAACAAGTTTATCTTGAATTAATTTTATCATAAAATTAATTCATCCAATAAACAAACATGAATTATTTGATTTTACCAAATTTTAGCCCATATAATAAATCTGACATAAGTCACCAATTATTAGAAAGACACGTTGTATCGTTATAGGATATTTGTGAGCTAGTAAAGGGGACCAAATGAACCTATATAGTTCAAGCTCTCGATAATTATGAAACCCCCAATATCCTACATATACATTTCATAATTATCAACTACAACGTTACTCTACTAAAAGCTTAGAGCTACACTCTCGAACTATATAGAATTACGAAGCCCGAATAGTTAAGTCTCCATGATATATCATAATGTATCGTATCCTCATAGGATTATCCATAATCGGCTTAAGGAGAAGTTCTGTCTTACCTTCCTGATTTTTTTTATATTACATTTCATTATTTCACCATCGTAAAACTTACCATCCAAAGATAGTACACCATTTGGTTATACCTATGTATCCAAATGGTTGAGCGCTCTAGTTTTCTAATTACAAGAAAACACTAAGAGGATATCACCACTCTTAAAGAAGAGCTATGGATTCCATATCTATAACAAGTCTACGCTATCAAGAGTCATGCCTCCAACTTACCAGCATGCTTACCACTATAAAATGTAGATGTCACCCTTTGGTACATCAAAAGACACAAGTCAAGACAATGGGTCCACTATTCATCTCGAGATTAAGATACAATACAAATGGTTGTCTAAAGTATATTGATTTGCTGAGACAGAATTATTAATCCAAATCAATTCATTTTATGTCCTGATCCAACACATCGTCACATATGATAATGTACCAATGTTTCTAGTTGCGGAGTCCACGTCCGATGGTCAAGACAAACTATCTCCCGTCAGGGATATAGACAATATAACAATCTTTGCATGAATAAAGCACCCAACTTTATTCTCTCGATTGTAGATCATATGATTTAGACCGTCACCTTAAGAATCATGTCTTCCGCATAATATGTTTATCATATGCCTAATTCTTAAAGATTTAGATTGATAGTTTTAGACTTTTGTTTGCTTAACTTATATTTAACAAATATGAATGTAAAGAGGACAAGATTTAATATATAAATAATAAATAAATTCTTTATTGATAAAAATGTCTCTAAAAACATGTTACATTTTTACTCCTTGGGGCATGCATGTCTAACAATCTCCCACTTGCACAAAGTGAGTAAATATGACAAATCTCACATCCCCATGGCTTCCACATGCCTCTCGAAGACTCTCCCAGCAAGTGTCTTTGTAAATGGATTAGCTAAATTGTCCTCTGATGCAATTTTACACACCATGACATGTGCGCCCTCGACGAAGTCCTTTATCATAGATACTTTTGATCAATATGCTTACTCATCTTGTGAAATCTTGGTTCCTTAGTATTAGCTACCACTGCACTGTTGTCACAATACAACGATATCGCCTTATCCATACCAGGGGCTACCTCAAGATCCCCAAGGAACTTGTAGAGCCACATTGCTTCTTTTGAAGCATCACTAATTGCCACATACTTGACCGCCATCATTAAATCTGAAGTGTAATCTTGCTTCACACTTCTTCAACTAATGGCACTGCCACCCAAAGTAAACATAAAACCCAAAGTTGATCTCCTCGAATCTAGACAGGATTAGAAATCTGAGTCAGTATATCCTAAAGGAGTTAAGTCCTCACCCAAATATGCACATATACCCTTGAGTCCTTCTCAGGTACTTCAAAATATGCTTCACCACAACCTAATGGTTCGGTCCCAGATCCGCTTGAAATTGACTTGCAATGCCGACCGCATAACAAATATCTAGTTGTGTGCAAAGCATCGCATACATGAGACTACCCACTGTTGAGGAATAAGGCACCTTCTTCACGTATTCTCTTCTTCTTCAAACTTTGGAGAGTGTTTCTTCAAAAGAGTAATTTTATACCTAGATGATTGCCCACCTTTCTTAGAATCCTGCATTGCAAACCTCTTGAGAATTTCATCTATGTAGCCGACTTGTGACAAAGCTATCATTTTGTTCTTCTTATGCCAAAAAATCTGGATACCGGGAACAAAATTAGCCTCACCCAAGTCCTTTATGTCAAACTGCTTGGTCAACCATAATTTGACCGATGACAATGCCCCAACGTAATTGCCAATTAGCAGAATGTCATCTACATAGAGCAGTAGAAAAACTACCTTTTCATCCTTAATGTGTTTGTATACACATGGTTCATCCACATATTGTGAGAACCCACAAGTCATGATCACTTAATCAAATCTTATGTTCCAAGAACGGGAAGCTTGCTTAAGTCTATTTATTGACTTTAGCAGCTTACAGACCTTACCCTCTTGACCCTTAGCCTTGAACCCGTTTGGTTGTTCCACATAAATGGACTCATCAAGATAGCTATTTAGAAAAGTTGTCTTGACATCTATCTACCAAATCTCGTAATCGAGAGCAGCAGTTATAGACAAGAGAATCTAGATGGACTTAAGCCTGACAATAGGCGAAAAGGTTTCCTCATAATTGATCCCTTTTTTTTGCATGTATCACTTAGTTACCAGTCTAGCCTTAAAAGTTTCTACTTTTCCATCCACTCCTCTTTTTCTCTTGTAGATCCATTTACACCCTATGGGTTTTACCCCTCTAGAAAGATCCACAAGCTCCCAAACCTGATTAGTCTCCATAGGCTTCATCTTTGTGTTCGTGGCCTTTGTCTAGAGTTTCAAATCAACATCTTCCATAGTCTTTGCATAAGTATAAGGATCCCTGTCATGTTCATCCGGTTCAACCAAGAAGGCCTCACCATTGAACATATACCACTCTAGTGGACACCTGATCCTCCTACTACACTGAAGCCCCTTAGGTTGTTATTCAGGTTCATTTGGTTTATCTACACCGATTAGCGTGGTTTCTGCCTGAACCCCCAGAGTGATTGGATCACTCCTTAACTCCTTGAGCACCACTTTGCTTTGAGGCTTAAAGTCGTCCATGTAACTCTCCTCAGGGAAAGTTGCATGAGCTGAAACCACAACTTTATTTTCCTTCGGGTTATAAAAATAACTCGCTTTAGTCCCTTTTGGATATCCTACAAACACGCAAACTTTTGAATGTGCTTTCAACTTTTTTGCATCCTTAAACAAGACATGAGACAGACATCCCCATATGTCAACATTGTTTAAGGATGTCTTCTTGCCCGTCCATAACTCGTGAGGAGCTTTAGGGACCGATTTTGAAGGCACGTTGTTTAAAAGATAACATGCGGTTTGTAGTGCATATCACTAAAAGGATAAAGGCAATGATGAATAACTCATCATGAATCTAACGATGTCCAATAAAGTCCTATTTCTTCTCTCAGCTATGCCATTTTGCTGCGGAGTTCCTAGCATAGTCAAATGGGATAAAATCCCATTCTCTAATAAGTGTCCTAAGAACTCAATAGAAAGGTATTCTCTACCATGATCAGATTGAAGTGCCTTTATGGATCTACCCAATTGTTTTTCCACTGCAGCCCAAAACTCCTTGAACTTGTCAAAAGTTTCGCTTTTGTGGTGCATCAAGTACACATACCCATATCTTGAGTAATTGTCAATAAAAGTGATGAAGTACTCATGCCCTCCTTGTGCTTGGATGTTCATTGGTCCGCAAACATCACTATACACAAGTTCTAGAACCCCTTCGGCCCTATTGCCCTTGGACCCAAAAGGTCTTTTGGTTATTTTACCCTCCAAACAAGATTCACATTGTGATACGGATTCTACCTTTAAGTGACTTGAAGGTCCATCCCTTATCAACCTTTGAATCCTATTTAGGTTAATATGTCCTAATCGCAAATGCCAAATATAGGTCTTATTAGAGTAAGAAGCCTTAAGTCTTTTTGACTTATTATCATTAACCTCAGTGTTAAGTAGTAAGTCCATCTTAAGTTTGATAAAATATAGATTATTTTGCATCCATCTAGAATAGATAAAAGATTTATTTTTACAAATTACCATTTTATTATTAAAAAAAACCAAATAGGAGTTTTTAAATAAACAAACTACAGAAATTAAATTCCTTTTACATTTAGGAACATAAAAACAATCTCACAAAATTAAAATCCAACAATTATCAAAATGTAGACACTACAAGAAAATATTGATTACAGGACCTTTATTTCACGACCGTTTCACAAAAACCATCGTGTAAAGGGCAAAAATGCACGGCAAGTTATGCCCATGAAAATGAAGACCGTCGTGGGAAGGTGGGAAGATACCACGACAGTTTTTTGAAAAAACTATCGTTAAATAAGGAGATACCATGACGGTTTTATTCAAAAACCATCGTGGCAGCTCTAATTTACCACGATGGTTTTATGTAAAAACCATCATGGTATGTCTATTATTCCACGTTGGATTTTTTAGAAAACCGTCGTGGTATCTTCAAGGGCTTAAGAAAAAAACGGGGGTGGAAAATTGGAGCTACCACGACGGTTTTTGGAGAAACCGTCGTGGTAGCCCTAATCTTCCACGACGGTTTTACTCTAAAACCCTCGTGGTAGCTTATTTTAAAGCCCTTCCCATCCTCGGCTTTCAGACAGTACATTTCAGAAACACACTTTATAAATACAAACACAGACCCTTTCGAATCAGCTGTCGCCGTCTCTCTCCGCCTCCACACTCCTTAATCTCAGCCGAAATTGTAAGTTTTTTTTGTACAAAGTGAGAAATAGTTGTTGATTGTGTTGTATAATTATTAATCCGAAATTGATAAATAGTTGTTGATTTTTTTCTTTATTCCGTGAAGTTGATAAATAGTTGTTCATTTTGTTGTTTATTCCGTGAAGTTTGTATTGTAGATCATGGGTATGATTTCTTCGTTTTATAATGAGTATGTGTAACTTGTTTAATTTATGATGACCGGGTGATGCTTTTTTTATGATTAATTAATATATGCATGTAGGCGTGGGTATATATATAAATTGTGAAAT
>CAMOHE010029589.1:0-26116 GCA_946598075.1 Artocarpus hirsutus | reverse complement strand
AGGTGGGTCCTATGGAGGCTTGAGGGAGTACGCCCGGGCCGAACGCCATAATAAAACGCTCATTTTATTATGGCGTCTGGCCTGGGTGTACTCTCCTAAGCCTCCATAGGACCCACCTTGTGGGGTATCCGGACTTATGGCACTTATTGGTAGAGCATTCTTGTGCTGCCCACTCATCCGTATTGTTCTCACTAGGGCCTTCTCGCCCCTCAAGGTTTTTCTTTCACGTCCCTCGGGTTCGAACCTCAAACCTCCCGCAATTGGTACTCGAGAAGGAAATAAGAACCTCTTAAGGGAGGTTTGAGGTTCGAACCTAAGGGACGCGAAAGAAAAACCCTGAGGGGCGAGAGGGTCTCAGAGGGGACAATACGGATGAGTGGGCGGCACGGGGATAGTCTTCCAATAAGAGCCATAAGTCTGGGTGCCCCGCAAGGTGGGTCCTATGGAGGCTTGAGGGAGTACGCCGGGGCCGGACACCACACGTGGTATCTTTCTTATTCCATGATGGTTTTTTGAGAAAACCATCGTGGTAGCACACTTAATATCCCCTTTTCAACCTCGACACTTAGACACATTTTAGAAACACACTTCACAAATACAAACACAGACTCGTTTGAATCAGCCGTTGTCATCTCTCTCCGCCTCCACACTCCTTAATCTCAGCCCAAATTGTAAGTTTTTGTTAAAATGGATAAATAGTTGTTGATTGTGATGTATAATTAATCTGAAATTGATAAATGGTTGTTGATTTTGTTGTTTATTCTGTGAAGTTTGTATTGTGGATCATGGGTATGATTTCTTCATTTTATAATAAGTATGTGTAACTTGTTTTATGATGGGTGATTTTTTTTTTAATGATTAATTAATATATGTAGGTGGGTATATATATAAATTGTGAAATTAATTTTAACTGAATATTTACTATTTATTATTTTGATTTAGGAATTGCAAAATGGATAAGAAATGGATGTGGGACTTTCAATTGTCTAGAGAGTATGTGAATGGTGTGGAAGAGTTCTTGGATTTTGCCAAAAGTCTTGCAAATGGTAATAAAATTCGATGTCCTAGTGTTCAATGTAGAACCATAGATTGCATCCAATTACAATTGTTAGAGGACATTTATTTCAAAATAGAATTATAAGTAGTTATCAAATATGGCATTTTCATGACGAGTCTAATTTCAATCCAACTTTGCTAAGTAAAGAAAAGCAAGCTATTGTGGAGGATAATATGGAGGATGAAGACAATATGGTTGATATGGTCAATGATTTAGAAGAACACTTTGTAGTTTGAGTGGTAGACAATAATAAATGATGCACAGACACCCGTGTATGAGGAGTGTACCAATTTTACTAAATTGTCTGCTTTAGTTGGATTATGGAATTTGAAAGCATCGGGTGGCTGGTCAAATTCTAGTTTCACAAAGCTATTGGAATTTTTAAGAAGGCTTCTACCAAAGGGTAATAAATTACCAACTAGTATGTATGAGGCTAAGAAGACTTAGAGCACTTTGGGAATGGATTATGAAAAAATTCATGCTTGTGAAAATGATTGTGTTCTCTATAGGCATGAGTATGAGGATGAGAATTATTGTTCAGTTTGTCAACAAACAAGGTGGAAGAAAGGAAAGGAGCCAAAAGACGACAAGACTAGAGTGCCAAAGAAAGTGTTATGGTACATTCCATCGGTACCACGTTTGAGGCGTTTATTTGGAAACCTAGAACATGCCAAGAATTTGACATGGCATCATGACAAACGGGTGGATGATGGTACGCTTAGACACTCGACGGATTCACCACAATGGAAAACTTTTGAAGTCGATCATCCCAACTTTAGTACGGATCCAAGAAACATATATTTCGCTTTGTCGACGGATGGAATGAACCTATATGGTAACATGAGTAGTAGGCATAGCACTTGGCCTGTAATACTTGTTAACTATAATCTCCCTCCAAAGATGTGCATGAAGCAGAAGTTTTTAATGTTGTCTTTATTGATTTTGGGTTCTCACCAACCAGGCAATGACATTGACGTATACTTAGGACCATTAATTGATGATCTAAAAAAGTTGTGGGAAAAGGAAGTTGAAGTTAGAGATGCTTATCGAAAAGAGACATTCACACTCCGTGCTATGTTGATATGGACAATTAACGACTTCCCCGCATATGGCAATTTATATGGTTATTTGGTGAAGAGTTCTATTGGTTGTCCTATTTGTATGATGGAAACGTCTCACAAACAGTTGAAAAATGGAAAGAAAACTATTGTTCTTAGTCATAGAAGATGGTTGCCAAGAGATCATCGCTACTGCAAACAAAAGAAAGCCTTCGATGGCAACAGCGAAGAAAGAGACCCTCTGCGCCCTTTGACATGTGAACAAATATTTGAAATGGTACAAGATATAAGAGTCATATTCGATAAGAGAAAGCTAGGTAAGGAGGAGACGCAAAATGATAGACCATGGAAAAAAAGATCAATCTTTTTTTATCTTCCCTATTGGAAGATACTTTTTGTTCGTCATTGCTTGGATATTATGCATATTGAGAAAAACGTTTGTGAATCCATAGTGGGCACGTTGCTTGACATTCCGGGCAAGACTAAGGATGGTGAAAAAGCTCGGTTGGTTCTTATGGAAATAAAGATTAGGCCTAATTTGTTTTCTGAGAAAGAGGGAACCGGACTTACTTACCTCCGGCAAAGCACACGTTATCCAGAGCGGAAAAGAGAAAGCTCTGTAAATAGCTTGCTTCATTGAAAGTGCCAAACGGGTATTCTTCAAACTTCAAAAAGTTGGTGTCGGTGAAGGATTTGAAACTTATTGGCATTAAAACACATGATTGTCATGTATTGATGCAGCAATTACTACAATTTGCTTTGCGGGGAATTCTAACAAAGGATGTGAGATTTGCGATTTTTAAGTTGTGCTCGTTCTTCAATTCAATATGCACGAAGGTCATTGATCCACTTGTGCTAGATTCACTGCCATCGAAGTTGGTGTAAACCTTATGCATGCTTGAAAAGTATTTTCCATCGGCATTTTTTGACATCATAATTCATTTAACGGTGCACTTAGTACGTGAAGATAAGTTATGCGGACCGGTGTATTTGAGATGGATGTACCCATTTGAAAAGATATATGAACGTTTTGAAGGGCAATGTGAAGAATCGAAATCGACCGGAGGGATGTACTGTAGAAAGTTACATAGTTAAGGAATCGGTTAAATTTTGCTCCAAGTACCTATCTAATGTAGACACAATTGGGGTGCCAAAGACTATAAACATTGAGGCTAGGGGACTATCTATGGGCAATCCTTCATCAGTAAGTCGAGAGGAGTGGGAGCAAGTTTGTCTTTATGTCTTGCACAATGCTAATGAAGTGGAGCCTTTCATTGAGGTGCACATGAACGAATTAAACAAAAACATACCCAAAAAAAGCAAGAAATGAGAAGTGGTTGCAAGATGAACACAACCGGACCTTTCAGTTGTGGATTAGAGCACACATCTAGGGCAAGTGGTCCACATCACAAGATGGAAGTATGTCATAGGAGTTGAAAAACCTAGTTAGAGGTCCGTCGTTGGTAGTTACAAGGTACACACCATATTCTATAAATGGTTACATTTTCTACACTCGCAAAAGGGATGAGAAGCATCTGGTGCAAAATAACGGTGTGACTCTTCGTGCAGAGGCTATGCATATTGCCTCCACCAAGGACAAGAATCCGGTATATGGGAACATAAACTACTTTGGTTTCATTGAAGATATTTGGGAACTCGATTATAGGAGATTACGCATAGCACTTTTTAAGTACAAGTGGGCCGACAATAACTATGTTAAGAATGACGATGACGGCATCACGGTGGTTGACTTTAGAAGATTGGGATACAGGAATGATCCCTTCATTATGGCATCACAAGCAATCCAAGTTTTTTTTATACTACAGATCCCTAAGACATTGGTGGGGATATAGCCATTTGGAGGCTTTTGGTGGCAAGTGGCTACATATTTGTAGGCTCCAACGACCCAACCTGAGCACGTGTTTGATCTGAGGTGGCGATACTTGTGTTGCGGCCTGTGGCGGCCCTATAGAGCACCTCGGCCTGACAGTTGAGCTTTTAGGGGGTCATTATAGTGCATCGTGTGGACAATGTTGAGCAGGTTTGCTAGCCATCGAGGACCTGCTCCTCGGCGGACAATGCCGAGCACACCCCAAATAGGGATGTAGATGGTGAAGTTAGGGATGGCGAGAGCATTAAGGCTTTTGGCTATCCGTGGCTTCCAAGGCCCTGTCTATTCATGCCTATCACTAGCCACCCTAGTGCATACAATGACTATCTGGTTGCTGATTTTATCTCCCCCACTTCGAAGCTTTGGGACACTTACAAACTCTTTCAAGTGTTTTGGCAGGTTGATGTGCAGGAGATCATGCAGATTCTACTTGGTGTTACCCCCCAGTTAGATAAGATTTTATGGCATTTTGACAAAAAAGGGCAATTATTCCGTCAAATTCAGCTAGAAATTGGCTCGAAACTCCCTCTTTTCTGAAGGTGGCTCAACCCTAAATTTGGATGTCAATCAGTGGAAAGCTCTTTGGAACTAAGGTCAAAATTTTCATGTGGAAGGCTTTTCATTGTTTCCTTCCCATGGCCTCCTCTCTATTCTTAAAGAAAAGTATTCCTTCTCCTTTGTGTTCTAGATGTGGAAACAAAGTTGAGACCCTTCTCCATACCCTTTGGTTGTGTCCCTTAGTCCAGGCCATTTTGTTAATCTCCTCCTTTTCCCATATCCTAGAAATCGAGTTCGGACCTCACTTCAGCAATCTTTATAGGTCCTTGTTCCTTATCATGCCTTCATTAGACATGGACCTCCTATTTGTGCTCTTCTGGTGTATCTGGATGGATAAAAGTAAAAAAACTCTTCAGTAGAAAACTCAAATAGTTCGACTAGCCTTTTGAATAGGCATCTTTTTATCTGGTTAAATTTAAGAGTTGCCAATCTACTCATAGCTCCCCTCCTTAGGCCATCCCCTCTCCCCTTCTAAAGTAGTCCCCCTCCTTCCGGTTTTATCAAGCTGAATATTGATGCTTCTTATGTCATGGAATTAGAACAATTTGGGGTCGAAGGAGGTTTTAAAGACCATTCAGGAATGGTCTTAGCTGTTTTTTAGAAACGTGTGACAGGTTCCTTTAATGCCCATCTAGCTAAACTTTTTGCTGTGAGGATGGGCCTTAACCTTGCCTTGATGCTCAAGTTTTCTTCCATCATTGTGGAATCGGACTCCAAAGTAGTCATCCAAGACATAGCCTCTCCGCAGCTTTTTGCAGACTTTGCTCCAATAGTGAAAGATATCAATGATCTTTCCCTTAACTGTAGTTCATGCCAATTCTGTTTTATTCCTCGGCATTGTAATTCGATTGCTCATTTGCTTGCCAAAAGAGGGCTATCCTCTTCTGTTTCTTTGGCAAAGTCCTCTTGTATTTCTCAAGCAGTGGTGGGTGATTTGCCTCGCTTCTTCTCAAAATGAAACTAACTTTTTCCTCAAAAAATATTTAATATTTGAAATCTAAGTTTAGTTTGGTTTTGTTTTGAGAATTTTTGAAAATGTTTTTGCATGTTTTTTAAAACAAAAATTTTAAAAACACTTTCAACAAAATTTTTTAAAAATTTTTATTTTTAAAACAAAACTATGTTTCATATATTTTAAAAATATTATCAAACGAACCCTTAATACTCTACTATGGGGTGAATTTGTAATTTTATCATCAAAACTAAATCCTTCCTTTCCCATTTCAAACTATTACCAAACAAGAGAAGGAAGAGAATACGCAAACACAATCTTCTTTTTTATCATACCAAATAACTTTGAGAAAATTCTCAACCTTTGCCTTTCTTTACACTTTCCTCCTCTCATATTTCATCCATGTTTCCATTCTTCCGACGCTCCTACCAAATAGGCCCTTAAGGATGGATTGAAATTTCAACCCTTTGACATTCATATGCCCTGTTATAGCAGTTATTCGCACCCTTCCCCCCCTTCCCTTGGAAGGGAAAACGGAAAAAAAAAAAAAAAATCCTGGTGAACGTCCGACAAAAGAGACACAGAACTTTTGCAGCAATTTTCTTTTTAAAAAGCCAATAAAAAAACTAAGATAAGAAAAAAAAAAAAAAAGGTGGAAGGACAGAAACAGGCGCTCCAGTCTTCGTAATGACGTTGTTGCCCTTACCGAGGCTCTCTTTGGCGCTAAAAGCGTGGGACTGCTGTGGCAGCCACTGGCGTCCTTATCGGCAAACCCGTCCATCAATCCAGTTTTCAAAAGCGTCTCAAATTTCAAAAAAGTAAATTACTCAAATAAGGGAAAGACGAAAAAAAAATCCTCAAATTAAAAACCCGAACCAAGAAAATTCAAATCCCTCGTACCATTTGTTTTAAAAAAAAAAAAATCCTTGTAACAAAACCCCACGCGCCGCGTCACGCGCCTGCAACATCGTCTGGAAGCTTCGAGAAAATGGAGGAGCCCAAGCCGTCGGAGACCGAGAAGAAGCCCCGAGTCCCGGTAGAAGATCCGAATCCAGATCTAAAGGAGGCAGGCAAGGCTGCGAACGGCGATGGAGGATTTGGAGGTCTCGCGGTTAGATCGCAACCTCAGTCGCCGAATCAGGCCGAGAACCAGGCCGATCAATCGACGAACCGATCGCCGTCGGGATCGAAGAAATCGGTCCGTTGGAGCCCCGACTTGGTGTCTGAATCTACTTACAGCAATACTTCCCTTGACGGATCCAATTCCTACATCGCCTCTTCACCTGCGACTTCGTCTTCTTTCTCCTTCAAAGGTGCGTATCTATGCGTACAATACGTATTTTGTAATAGTATATGTGTGCGCATGCGTATGAATGTACTGAACTTTTGCTTTCAGAGACGTTTTCGTCGGTGGGAAATGTGCTTGGGAGGTGGGGGAAGAGTGTGGGAGAAGCGACGAAGGAGGCTGAGGATCTCGCGAGAAACACATGGCAGCACTGTGAGTTGTGATGTCTTTTTCCATTTCTTTTGTTCTCTAGTAGGCTGATTACAATTGAACTTGCTTTAATCGATTTTAGTTTATATATATACACACACACACACTTAGAATTCATGTTGAGTTTGAATTCGTGGAATTGAAATCCGCTTGTTTGGACATGAATTAGTTGCTTTTTAGGTTGGAGATAAGATTTTGACTTTATTTTGGATTATTAAAAATGGCAAAAATTCAGGCAATGATCAACTACGTTCTTTGGAAATAAATTTATGTTGTGAAAGTTTTACTTTTTCTATTACACTGGAGAATACCGTAGGTCGCCAAACTCCCAGTGTCATAGAAAAACAATTTGATTAAGTTGTTGCTGTTTTGTGTATTTATTATAACGGAGATAAATGATTGAATTGTCTTGACGTTAGTTCAAATGTTTGATGATGTTCTTTCTTATCATGGTTAGCTTTCCTATTTGATGCCTCTGTTTGCTTGTCCTTTTTGTTTGTTTTGCTTTGTTTGCTTTGTTTTTTATTGCTCTATTAGATGCAACAAAGAAAGAGTTTGGGGGAAGTTTAATACACGCAAAATGGCTAGTTGATGTTCCTCACTTGTTAATTAGAACGGGGAAAAATCTTTCGAAGAAATCATGGACATTTTTCTTTGCCACTGATTTCATGTAGCTAACGAATTACAATCTATCAAGGGTGATCTAGCATCAGAATATCAAATCTTCTTTGTTGCTTGTTGACTATGCATAAGTGCATGTTTGAAAGCACGTAGAATAAGACTGTTCTTCATCAATTTGCTTTCTCATTTTTCTGGTTGTCCTGAATTTTTCTGTTTTATTTAGGCAGGGATCTCATGTTCACGATGTGTACCACGACTTATTTGAAAACTGTTGATCCTAAATTCAAATTCTTATTTAGCAAGTCTCCTGGGTACCAAAATTAAAGGTTGTTTGGGCTGTTGACAAGTGAACTCTTAACACTATTGCTCTTAGTTTCACGTGATCTTGTTTGAGCTATATGAGTTATGTGAAAGATGGCGGAGTGCAATATCTCTTTCCACACTCCCTCCATCTCTTCTTTCCACTACAAATCTATATTTGCCATTTGGTCATTTGTTAATTTTTGGATTTCCTAATTCTAAACGATTCTGTACTTGAGAAACATTATTAAAGTGCTGAAATGGGCTCCTTTGTCTCTACAATTAGTGAAAACGGGCCCTAGTTTTTCTGATGCTGCCTTGGGAAGAATTGCACAGGGAACAAAGGTCTTAGCAGAAGGCGGATATGAGAAGATCTTTCGACAGACATTTGAGACAGTTCCAGAGGAGCAACTCCGAAATTCTTATGCATGTTACCTATCCACATCAGCAGGTCCTGTTATGGGAATTCTATACGTTTCTACAGCAAAGCTTGCATATTGTAGTGATAATCCTCTTTCATACGAAGCTGGCAACCAAACCGAATGGAGCTATTATAAGGTATATTAAACGTGTCACCATATGATCATATTGACGGTAAATCTCCAGTGTTTGGAATTTTAAGCACCCAACGGTTTCTTGAGTGAAATCCTTTTTTTTTTTATCTGGTTTGACTTGTAAATGATCTTTTCCTGTAGTTTTAGTCAGCTCTTCCAGCAACACTAGA
This sequence comes from Artocarpus hirsutus, assembly GCA_946598075.1. Lineage (NCBI taxonomy): Eukaryota > Viridiplantae > Streptophyta > Magnoliopsida > Rosales > Moraceae > Artocarpus > Artocarpus hirsutus. The sequence continues at coordinate 17,460 of CAMOHE010029589.1, read as the reverse complement.
GAGAAGAAAAAAAAAAAAAAAAGGAAGAACACATAGGACTATGCCCTGCAGCACTAGATTTAGTTGAGTTTTCTCTTCTGCTCTATATAAGTTTGCAAAACAAGGCAGGAAGAAAACAATAGGAGTTGTTTTGGGAAAGAAACATGTTTTCAAGCAGTGATGCTCTCAAATTGAATGGCAAAATGTGTGGCTGCTGATTACAGGTGGTGTGTTGCTATCACAGAGAAAAAAGCAATTTTTAGCTATTTACTTTATGTATGGCGTCGTTTGTTGTCTCTCACTCTTTTTCCAGTAATTTTAATGTATAGCTTCTTCTGTTGTCTCTCATTCTCTTTCCAGGAATTGAGTCAATAATTTCACTGTTTCTTTCCCTTTTGTTATTTTCTATCTGGAACTGCCTCATGACAGTGTTTTCTTCAATTTTGCAAATATTTTTGTAAATATGTTTTTCTGCAGTTTCTCTTTTTTATTTTTTATTTTTTATTTTTTAATTTCCCTTGTTTTCATGATTTTTAGCTGCAATATTTTGACCCTGTTTTCTCTCTAATCTATCATGCCACTGTTAATAGGTTGTCATCCCATTACATCAACTCAAAGCGGTAAATCCATCATCAAGCAGGTCCAAACCCTATGAAAAGTATGTACAGGTTATCTCTGTTGATAATCATGAATTTTGGTTCATGGGCTTCTTAAACTATGATGGGGCTGTCAAATGCCTACGAGAAGCTTTAGAAGGCTGCATCTTACAGCCTGCTTGAAACTGTTTTGTGGAGCAGCATTTCACTCAATTGTATTATGCGATTTAGCTAAAATCAAGTTTTATATAGCTTCAATAAGTTTATATCATGTCATAGCTCACAGATGAGATATTTTTGGGAGGACAGTTGGTATGGTAGTTTGAGTTCTTGTTTCAGTCCATGTATTGTGCTTTGCATGTTGCAACTTTTTTGCAAACCTGAAATGGACGGTGAAATTTTTTTTTTTTTCCCGAACTATCAAGTGATGAATTTTTTCAGGTGCCTTTTGAACTCTTGAAAATTGTTCATTCGGACACAAAATTAGGTCCGGTGACAGATTGCTGTCCGGATAATGTTAGAAATTAGAGATTAGACTCCACATTGGTAACTTTTATTGTACAGCAAAAAGTACATGCTAGGATTGTACTGGTCTTATGGTAGATCGACTTGGCGCAATGGTTGTTGAGGAACTGCAATGCGTTTAATCTTGATTCTCGCATATGTACCGAGCAAATCAAAATATATAATTTCATAAATAGAAATATGTTAATAATTTAATAGAGTGTTTGAAAGGGTGGTGGGAACTGTTGGTAAGAATCACTTTTATTATAATATGTGAGAATTTTATATTGTAGTAATTTTTTTTATTATTACTGTAGCATGTGAAAGCTTTATACTGTTTATAACTGAGTTTGTGGTGAAAATCGTTGCCAAACAGAGGACTACGAATTAAGATCATCTTATATATAATAACCAGTCGATATAATTATAACTTGTTATATTTTAATAAAATTATTTAGTCATTTCATATCATATCATGTTTCGGTCATATATAATCTCATCATGTACAACGTATTTATTTAATGATTTACTATATTAAAAGTTCAGATAAGGTCATTTTATTCTCAATAAAAATGACTTATACTAGTGACGTTCAATTAAATAATAAATTATAATAATTAATTTATATTTTTGATCATTTTAATCATTATCTTTAAATATTATCCTCATATATATAGTATTTCTATGTAATATTTAATATCATATAAATAATTATAAAACTTTAATAATATTCATAAAATATTTATAATATATGCATTCAAATATAATAATGAAATATTTACTTTTTTTATTGATAATGTATCTCTTACAGAAAAAAAAAAAAATCACATGCTTTACGACTACTCATAAAATTCCCTGCACCAAACTCAGATTTTCAACAATTAAAATATGAGGCGCTCCCATTGAACCATTTAGGCATTTAATGCCCTCTTTTAGATTAATCTCTCATTGACGATATTTTTATATATGTCTCTCTTTATAGTTTTTCTCTTTTTTTAATTGTATCTATGCCATGTATTTTTTGAACATTTAAGAAAATACTTAAAAATCTATATAGTTTAAACACGTCATAATGAGAGAAACGTAGCATAATTTTCAAACACATAAAAGACCAAAAACTCTAAAAAGTCCCAAAATATTTAAAAGTCCATAGGAAATCTAAAACAAGCGAAGTTTCAAAACAATTTGTATGGAAAATAACATTAAAATAAATTCATTGCTAAAGTCATTAGTTCCTTTTCATGGCATGATTTTGTTTCCCTATGAAATAAGGCATGCAATAGAGCCACTACGAAGAAGTTCTAGGAGTTAGAAAGGAAACATTTTATACCTTTGTCTACAATACAATATAAAACTAAGCAAGCGTAACCTTAATAAATACACTTTCCTATCTCACAATATAAAATAAGAACTTTAAAAATGTCACAGGTGATAGCTACGAGTATATATATATACACTTTCATGTTTACATTTTGTTCCGGTATATAATACATATATAATATATAAAGTTAATCATTTTATATAATATAGATATAATGCCTAATGTGTATATATATATATATATAAATATAAGTACGAATATATAAATAATATGTATCTAATGTAATAGTGTAGCATGAGGAGATGGAGTTGCCGTATAAGACCACTTACAATTAGTGCTATATATTAGGTTATGTGTTGTATGCATGTATACATCATAATAATCGTATTTTAGGTAGGTGTTTTAGCGCTTCATTATTTAAAAAAAAATTATACATTTTTGTACTCCATGTATCAGTCATGTTTCACCCTACGCATTAAACTAGTCAAAAAAGAAAAAAGAAAAAAGAAGTCAAATTGTAGAAACTCATGATGCAACTCTCTCACCATAATTATTCATCTAATCATACTCCTCCATTCTCTATTGTTTTCTCCCAAACTCTTATCATTCCTATTCTTCTCTAAGCCTTTTACAACTATATTTTGAAATTTAATTTTTTTGGAGGCCTTCTTTCTTATAGAACTCAAGACTAAAAGGTATGTTTAGAAATTCTAACGATTTATAAAATACAACGTTTATTATAATTTGAAATATTTTGTGTATCTTGAACGTAAGGTCATAAATTGATAAATCAATATTGCTTTGATTTTTATGTTGAATGTTTAAGAATAATTCTAGTTTATTGAATGAAAATAATAGGTTTTTATAATTTCTCTTGGATTCTGACTCCTATAACTTTGTCTTCAACTTTTTATTCTTTGTGAAATTGTAGTATGATGTCTATATATATGTTAGATATTGTTTTCTAAAATTTCATGAGATTTGGTGCATTATATGATTTGATATTGAATTTTGATTCTCTACTGCTCAATATCAAATTATTGTTGATCTATGAAGTTTTACAAAAATATAATATATTCTTGAGGGACAAAGGAACCTTGATTCTAATGAAATTTTATAAAGATGTCTATTTACATGTTACATTGTAATTTGGAAAATTTCTTGGTTATTCAACAGATAGTTTATGAATTCTTGAATTTTCTTTAAGTTATGTCCCTGTTGTTGTCAAACTTATTTGTTCATTATTTCCAAATTCAACAACTTTTTATTATAGCTAAATGAATTGATTTTACAACAGAAGTTTTTCTGATGTTGTAGTTATATATGTATAAAGATTGTCATAAAATTTAAAGAGTCATAGCAATTATATTTATTGTTTTAGAAAATGTTAATTTAAGGATTTTCACTGCCTAACGTGCCTAAAGTTAATTTTATCTCTAAGTTCAAATATGTGTTTTGAATTATTTTGAACTTATTGAAAGTTAAATTTTGGATATGTTATACTTTTATGTATCTATTATATATGGTAATATTTATATACTATTTTATCATAGAAAGTATTAAATCTATATTTTTTAATGAGGTCTCCTTACTGCCCAATGTTTGCTAGCAGATCTTGTGGTATTGATCACGTGGTTTATATTTAAATTATCAAACGATATTTTCATGACTAAGGAAAAATATGAGGGTTATATATATGTATTAGGTTTTTATCCTTGCAATTTTTCATGCTCAAATTGTATATGAATTGGAAGATATAAGGTGAAAAATCATTAAAGGTTGGTTGGTTTTTATGACTGCCTGATTTATTTGAATGTTTAGAAAGTTTTAAAAAGATATTTTGAATTAATATTTTTAAGAGAAGAAAATTTGATTGATGTTTTTATATGTTAGCTATATTATAGAAGAAGTTTTATACTTTTTTTTTGGCTTTTGAATTGAGATTTAATTCTCTAAGCGAATAAAGGTCAGGTTTGCTGTTATATGTTTCTTAACTTTAAGTGTATGTTTATGAATTAAAAATATTTTATTTCGTTAAATATGATGTTGAATGATGAAATACTATGTTAATGGTATTATAAACATGAATTTTAATTTCATACATTATATGAATGATTGACATGGACACTTCAAAGGCGAGCACACCGAGAACCGCGGCTACGTCACCTAACCAATGGTTTAGTAAGCTAGCAAGTCATATAAGTATATTCTCACCTACAACTTGATAAAATTGGAAAAAAAAAAAAGTTAAGAAATGTTTTATGCTTAAAGATTTGTGAACAAACGTTCTCCTTTCAAGACCTTTTATGATGAATTTCCTCAAGGATGTTTTCATGTTTATGATTTTACGATTATGATAAGTATTTAAAGAAGTTTATATATATATATATATATATATATATATATATCACTTAATTAACCATTGCACATCCTATTTTTATGTTTATGAATTCTCAAAAATTAGACTTGTTATGTTTGGTTTAAAATTAGTTACCTCGCTTCTCTTATGACGGCGCGTCTATGATGTTAATAGTGTAACACTTGGGCCCTTAAAGATGAAATGAATAAAGTTTTAATGTGGATGTTTGAATAAAAAAAATATATTATACATGAATGTGTGTCTTGTGCACTATGATGATTATGACTATGATGTTATGCTATGATTTTGTGAAAGTTCATATGTTATGTTGTGAGATAGGAAACTATACTTACTAAGCTTATGCTAACTTAGTTTTATGTTATGTTGCAGATAAACATAAGAGGCATATGGAATAGGATAAAGGACGGGGATGGGCATGTGTATAAGGAGTGTAAAATTGAAAACAGAATCATACCACAAAAAAAAGTAATGACTCTAGCAACAAATTTATTTTAATGTTATTTTCCACACTTAAATTGTTTTGAGACTTTGCTTATTTTATGTCTACTGTGGACTTTTAAATGTTTTGAGACTTTTTAAAGTTTTTAGTCTTTTATGTGTTTGAAGACTATGCTACGTTTCTCATATTATGATGTGTTCAGACTATATGGACTTTTAAGTATTTTCATAAATGTTCGAAAAGATGCAAGCTTTTCCTAGGATATTTGTTCAAGTGTAGATGTTTTATTTGAATTATTTATTTTAAAAATAATGATTTAAATGGAAAAAGAAACAATTATTGTGACATTCGTAAGGGGCGTTACAAGAATTGTATGGTTTGAATTGTGCATTCTAAACTATGTGGTATAAATGATTGTTTGAACTGGTGTTTGGAATGTAAAGGTTTAATTTAAAATGAGAATAATAGTTTAAAACGAGAAATAATGTTTGGAAAAACTATGATTTGTGAAAAAAAATGAGAATAATAATAGTTTTACTGTAGAACATTGTTCAAAACCGCTTAAACTTAAGGGTAAAAGTTTTGTTTTTAGGTGTTTAGGCCTGTTTAAAACCGTCTTCATTGTTTAAAACTGCCTTAGTTATTATTCTATCAAATACCAGTTTAAACCATCTCTATATTTTAAAACCACCTCTATGGTTTAGAACCTATGCACTAGATGGCATATTATACTATTTGCACTTAGAACTCTATAGTTCAAACCACTCTCTCAAACACTTAAAGTAAAAAAGGGATGTCAATAATTACACGCCATGTCTTTGTTTGGGAGGATATAAACATGGATATAATTAGGTTGTTTTAACTTTCTTATATTCTTTTTCCTTTTGTAATATATTTTTTTCATTTTTCTTGAGGGCTTATTATGAGTCCAATGTATTGGCTTGAATTTTTAGCTTTTAGGTTGCATGAAACTTGTTTTATTTGCAAAGTAGAAAACTACATATGAAACTATCATGTCTTGAAATACGGGAGGTGACGTGATAGATTAATTAGGTTAATTAAACCAAAATTTTTGATTAAAATCACCAATTAAATGTTTTGGGTTATTTTAAAAAACGTGATAGTTTAAAAACTTTTTAAAATAATTGTCGTTATTTTGAAACAGTTAATCATAAAATAAAATAGCAAGGATAGAAGAATATAAATCGGGCCCCGCTGGACCCATATTCGTGTACATACATAGTATTAATAATAAAATATTACAATCACAGTTCAATATGAAAGATAAAAATTTAAAATGTACATGCCTTGATTAAAATGAAGAAGTAACCAAAACAGAACTCCTACAACTCACGTGTTTGTCCTGTCGCCTCCCAATCGATCCTAAGCTGTAATCCATCTAGGGAAAAGTTTTTAAAAACAAGTAATGAAATGTAAGCGAAAGGCTTAGTAGGACTAGGTTTTGAAAACATTATTTCAAGACATAAATTCTCATATTTGAAAATAAGTCACAAAATTTCATATAAATAAATAAAACATATTTAAATTCATCCTTACCTTTAGAATCCCTGTTCATTTGGAATTTTTTTTATTAAATAGCTCTTTGGTAAAGCCATACCATCACCATTGTAGTGGCCCAGTTGGGTTTCGAGACCTGTCCCTAAGGTCGCGCTCCTCATGACCCGATCTCTGTATATGGTATCATGCTCTATTTTATTATTCCAGACGGTACTAACTGACACGTCCGGTGTCATATCATTATCATGTCTCATTTACCGGATATTCTCATTACGTTCATTATTTGATTCATTATGATCATTCATTCTTCAACAAGTAATGAAAAATACTAAGAAGTTCATCTCAATCATTTTCTTGAAACTCATTTTAAAACAAATCATTTTGTAAGAATCATTTTGGAAAGAATCTTTTTGAAAGAAATTATTTTATGGCCAAGGCCCTTTTAGTCATTCATTGAAAACATTTCGAAAGAATCTTTTTGAGGCCAAAACTATTTAAAAACCTAGCTACCAAAGAAAAGGGGTAGAAGTCCTACCTTGATACTTTGTATTATGACTTAGCATCGTGATTCTGACCCACTATACGTTAGCTCTACGGAATCACAAACAACCTTCAATAGGAACTGGATCTGTCAACATCTAGTTTAAGGTATTCTACACAATTATACTATCTTATGGTAACTTAGTATGCCATTTAGATTCACAAAATCATGCCATAAGGCTAAGGTTCTTATCTATAGTTTTAAACAGTGAAAACTGATGAAAAATCACAAATTTTACAAAGTCTGATCGGCCTACTGAACATCCTAGTCTAGGCAGCCGAACTTCACAATTCGGCCTACCGGCCACGTGAGACCGGCCTATCGGCCACGTGAGACCGGCCTATCGGCCACGTGAGACTGGCCTATCGAACTATTCTAGGTTTGGCTTGTTGACAATATGAGTCTAGCATATCGAACTCATGAATCCGACCTGCCGATGATCAAGATTGGCTTGTCGAACTGAAAAAATCTAAAAATTTTCAGATTCAAGCCTCGACCTTCCCGAGCTCAAATCTTCATTTCCAACTTGTTTTCTTAATTTTCAAGCATGTATAATGATCATAAATGATAGAAAATCATACTAGAACACTTTTAAACACATTTATATAAGATTTATATAAAAAAATTTCAAAGAAATCCAAAAATGGAGAAAAAAGGAGAAAAAAGAAAAAAACTTGATTCAATCCAATTTTTATCAAATCAAACTTGGATTCTAGATAATTTGAGTTCCATTAACTTACATTCAAGGTTTCCTAAGCTAAATCAAACTCAAATTTCCACATTCAAATGAAAATCAAAGTTTAAGACAAAATTTGAAATTTTTGAAAAAAGTTAAACTAACCTTGAATAACTAACCTTGAATCCAAGCTCGAAATCGAGTTTGTGAAAGCTCAATCATGTTCCTAGCCCTCCAATCTAGCTGAGAATCGAAGCTTGAGCTTCAAAATTTTAAATCAAAGAAAGAGAAAGAAAGAGTGAAATGCACAGAGAAAGAGAGAGCTGAAAGAGTGAGAGGGAGAGTGAGTGAAGAATAGGAGGGGAGAGAAGAATAAGTAGAGAAAAATGTGGTTTTGCAAAGTAAAAACTATGTTTCAATATATGGTTTTCCAAAAGGGACACATTAGACACTTGACAAATTATTTTGTTTGAAAATCCAAGATGACAAATGAAAATAATTAAAAGTGGTTAAAATGATTAAAAGTAACTTTAATTTGAAAATGTCACAAAATAGTTAAATTATGTTTAAATTATATCATGACACACTAATTCATCATTTCACTTATTAATTTTGCTTAATTAAATTCTGGGCGTTACAAAAACCCATTTAGCAGTATGCCAAGGGCCAAAATGGGAGAAAGCCCATTTTGTTATTTCTTTCAGTTTGAACACCATGCATGGTTTAAGGAAAGAAATAGTCTAAAGGAGTGAGGAAAGACAAAAAAATTCTAATCGTATGTGTCCCTTCTGTTTTCTTTTTGATTGAAATGATCATGTATTCATGTGTCTTATATGATGTACGCTTTGGTGTATTTTTTAGTCAATTTCTCTTATAGGAACCGAAGAAGATACTTACTGATGATGATCAATTTATATACAATGACTATATTAAATGGATATTTCTATAATTTTAATAGTGCAATTTCAAGTTTTTAATGAAGCAATATTGGATTAAAATACAGTATTTCTAAACTGTGTAAATTAAAAATTCACCAGCGACTTCGCTAGACCACCTGCGGCCAAAAAATACGATATTTACTAGAAATACCGTATTTATTGTATAAATATAAAAATTCACCAATGACTAAGAAATAAGCATTTTTTTAGAAATAACATATTTATCATATAAATACAAAAGTTTACTGGCAACTTTGCCATACCACCAACGGTTAAAAAATACGATATTTACTAAAAAAGTACAATATTTACACATAAATATAGTATTTTTATATAAATATAAAAATTCAACGACAGTGTCCCCAGATATTATCGGGCAACGAAGTCACCTGTGGCTAACAATGCAACCATAACAGGAAAGAACAACTACAACATAAAGAAATATAAAGAACAAGAAGAAAGAAAGAAAGAAAGAAAGAAAGAAAAACTCATAAGTGACAAGGAAACAATATATACACACATACGCACACATAAAATCTCTCAGATTGATGTTCTCATACAATTCTTTTTCCTCTAAAACTGAATGAGTTTATTTGATACAAGAAAACCACATGCCTAATATTACCCAAAAAATGACAGACATAAGAAGGCATAGAAAAAAAGGCATCTTTATTTAGATCAATCACATAAAAGACAAAAGTAAAGCGTAGTAAGTACTCACATATAAGCACCTTCATGAAGACAAAATATAGATTCAGAATAAACAATAAAGCCATAAATCAACAATTGTTATTAAACTAGGAAGCAAGACTTGGATGAAACAACACTTTTGATGAGGACGTTATCTCGATGGTGATGGTGACAAGAGGTCTTTGTCCTTTCTCGCTCCTCTCTTCGGCTACTCCTCTATATACTTCAACACGAAAGATCTATTGATGGTGACAATGACCTCGCAGCAAAGTAGATTGACAATGGAGCAACACCTTTGACGACGATCTCGAGGCGAAACTACACGATCTGCAAAGTTGATCCATGGTGAAGGACTCAGATCGCAATTAAGCTTGCCAAGTCGAGCTCGTGAAGCCATTCAAGAACAATGGGGATTGTTGAGGCTATCAGATCTCCATCGTGTGACTTTTCACTGTCGAGAGAGAGGCTTGAAGTCTTAGCCATGGACGGCTCCATATCAGGTACGGCAGAGCAGATCGGGAACGACGAGGATGAATAGTGACGGTGATGGAGTTTCTTCGCTTCTTCGTCGTCGTTGGAGAAGACGACATTTAAATTGTTGTTGACTCTTTCCTTAGCGGTTGTCAAGATTCTCCAGCACTCGAACCACCAACGCAATCGGCGCCAAAGAGTCGATGGAACCGAAAAACCAAAGAGAAAGGAAGAGAGAGAGAAACAGATTAGAGAAAAGGAGTAGAGAGAGAGAAGCAGAGGAACTAAGAAGAGATGACAATGGGGAGACAGAGAAACGAGGGAAAATGAAAAGAAAAAAGCAAATAAAAAAAAGACTGATTCTAAAAAGGTATTTTTGGGTTTTTGTATTCTTTAAAATGCTAGAATGTTTAAATCTATTATTATTTTTACATTTTTAAAAATACTGACATATTTTACTGATAGAATAGCAAAATCTACTTCTTCTTTTTTTGGTCAACTTGTAAATTAATTACCATCGTCTAATTCATATTATATAATTAATTACACCTATTGATAATATAACTATTAAAACCACACAAGTGTATATATAGTTAATTAATTAGTAGCTACCCTTGTATACTGTAACCTATTTTAAACAATATAGGAGCCCGTCCATTAGCACTCTTTGATGATAAAATAGCTTTTCTATACAAACCACCCATTATCAAAATCTTCCCTTTTGACTTCTACTAATCTAATGATAATTGGCTATTTCTTGCTCCTCTAAACCCTCCCTCCAATTCAAAACCTAATCATTACTTGATTGAAATATAAACAAAGAAATGATTTCCTTTGTGCTGCTGGCTAATAGCTAAGTTAGTAATGTCTCGATGATAAAAGAAACCCATCCTTTTTGGGCTTCTAGTTGGGCTACTGGTTGGGGACGTAATAACTTTTCTCCTAGAAATTGGGGTAAACATCTTTTTTTTAGAATTTAAAAATATTTTTTGAATATTTGAGATAAATAAGTTATTTATAGTGCAAATATTGCGTAAATAGTTTTTTTATATTGTATTTATAATATAAATAAATCATTTACCTTAAATGTTTAAAACATGCTATTTACTTTTAAAAAGTTTCAAAAAATGTTATTTACCTCTTTCTTCCATTTTTTAGAGGTAAAACCTGATAAAATTGGAGGATCCTTTTACTTTTAAATTACTTCTTTAGCTTTGCATCATTTTTTTATTATTATGTTCTTAAAGTTCATATATAATGAAAATAATGGGGAAAAAAACTTATAGTGCTTGGAAATGACAAATTTGTATACTTTTTATTGTGAAGGCATTGCTTATCTCCAATTAATAAACTTTTTTCCACTTTCAGGTTAGGGAATTTAAATTCGGGTCTTTAAAAATAATAAATTGGCCAAACTTACCCATCAATTTGATTACAAAATAATCTAGGTTTTTTTTTAATACCATAGGTTGCATATAAATAATGAGAAACTACATTATTTGCGTTACCATTTGATAAACAAGGTACGTACTAAAAATGAAGCATATTCTTAATAAATGTCCATCCTTTTGTTAGTCAAATCAATCCATTTTTAAAAAATTTAAAAACAATAATTTAAGTGATTGAAAATTAATACATCAATCATAGGTTGATAAACTAATGACTAGCTAATTATTAATTAATAATATACCAAGATCAATCAATAGTTTATCAAAAATCAATCAAGAGATTACTAAAGTTATAAGAAAAAAATATATTTTTTTCAATTTAGCAAAACCGAGGACATCTACTTGAAGAAGACTTTAGAAAAAGGCTATCCACCCTATTTGCCCTTGATGCTTTAAAAAGGGGGGGAAAAAAGAAGAAGCTTGATTATAATCAACATCACACTTTTCTCCTCCTCATTCTCTAGTCTAGGATATTATATGGATTCATATATGCATATATGAAATGAAATGAACCTAAGCTACGATGATGTGATATCTTACTTATTTTTTCTTTCCCCTTCTTCATTTCGGTTTAGACCATCCAATGCTAATTTCCACAAGTATGTTCAATCTCATGTTGTCTAATCTCAAGTATGTGCAATATTATTCAAATTAGGTAGATGGGATGATTATCCATCCTTAGCCAAATTTCCAAATCAACAATCATTGTTAGCACTTTTGGAATGTAATTAAATTCTAGAGTATTCCTCAGGACAGAATTGCCCCTCAAGTAATTATTTCTTCTTTTCAAGTCCAAAATGTCCAAAAAAAGCTTTGCCAAAAAAAAAAAAAAAAAACCAAGGAGACCATATCCCTCACCTTGGGTTAAATTATGTAACCCATAAGAACATCAACCAATAACAACAACCCACCCTTTTTGGTTGGATTAGGGCTTGAAGAAAGAACCACAAAGTTTTATTATTATTTTTTTCCGTCATAGTAAATTCACAAAAGAAAGATGAGAGAGAAATTTTTCTTTGAAATGGGCTCTCACACCCACTACTCACGTGGGCTCCCACAAGATGTACTGCTCATTACATTTCACTGGTGGGCTACACGCCTACATGCACGGACTAGTGATAAAAAGAGTTGGGCTTTGGTTTCTTTATTTTTATTTTTATTTTTTTTTACTTTTTTGTCTTCTTTTTGGGTGTGGTGTAGTTCTTTTTTTTTCTTTTTTTTTTTTGACAAATATAACCAACAATGAAAGGAACAATAGTAATGGACCAAAGAAAGTCCAAATCCCAAAAAAAGAACAGGGCAAATATGGCTTGTGCTATGTGTGTGTGACCCTATTTCAAAATCTGGCCAAAAAAAGGTTAATGAGACAATTGATCAAATTACGTTCATTGAATTGAAATATGACTCTAATTTGTAAAAATTCTACAAATGTCTCATAATAATATCATTAAAATTATTTATATGCAATTATATGGTACAATATGTAATATCATTAAGATAATTACTATATCATTAAGGATATTTTTAAAATATTTTAAATATTGTGTTAGATTTTAATTTCATAATAATAATTTAGGCACGTATTGTATTTTTTTTTCAAAAAAAAAAAAAAATCTTATGTCTTCACTTGTGCCTTCAAGATCCTTTTCACAAAGGTCCAATTAGCTTCTCGGGTTTGTTCCAAAAAAAAAAGCCTAAATCTTTCTCACCCCCAATTCTCTCTCTTTCTCCTCTCTCTGTCTCTCATCAATCTTGGAGACCTCCTGAACTCTGTGTCCGAGCTTCGCTTGTTGTCTTCCCGTCTTCGGTTTTTGCCTCTGAACCATCGGTAAAAGCCCTAGCTTTTTTTGCCCTAATTTTCATTTTTGATTAGTCAAATCCCGATTATTTAAAGATTCTCTGTACCACGCATGTTATTCTCTTTGAATTGTGAAATTTGAATGTCTTTGGTGAAGGAATTTCATGTTTGGTGCTTGTTCTTTTTGGATTTTGGTTCGTGGGTTTTGATGAGTTAGTGTAAAGGTGCGAGCTTTTTTAGCTGATTTTTAGGTTTTGGACAATCTGCTATTTTTGGTGGTGGTGAAAGACTTGAATGGTTCGTTGTTCTTTGACCTGGGCTGGGGGCTTTCTGAGTTTCCAAGAAAGCCCAAGTTTTTATTTATTTATATTTATTTATCATACTTTAGATGGATCATACATTTTGCTGTTTGTTGTTTTTCTGTTGTGTTTTAGCCCGTTTAAGGTTTTGGTGTTTGTTGTTGTGTTTTGTTTTTTTATCCGGACCCATGTTTGGATCCATGGCAATGGTAAAGTTTTTAGTTTTAGTTTTTGGTTTGTTTTGGTTGAAGATTTGTAACGGACCTTGTTTGTTGCGTTTAGGGCTGCACAAAAACCGCCCTGCATCCGCCCGCCGCCCGTACCTGTCCCGCCTAAAAAAAACAGTCCACGTCAGCAACCCTCAATGGGTGGGTTGAATTCACCTACTTGCATATGTTGGTGGGTGGTTATGGTTTAGAATTTTAGGGGGCGGGTTCAAACTGAACCATCCCGCCTAATTCTTAAAAAAAAAAAAAATTTCTAATCTAATGTAATGACTTGCGTTACCCAGCCCCAGGCCCTTTTATCCTAAACTAAACAATCGATTTCACCCTTCTCTTTCAGTCCAGACACAACCACCCTTTTCCCCCAAATTTCCCTCTTTTCTTTTCTTCTTGCCACTTCTAGTTCCGACTTCAGTGGCAGACGTCAGTGGCACAGTGGTTGAATGGTTCCCCTTCGGTGGCTATCTTCCTCTTTCGTCCGTCAGCGTCCTCGTCCTCCATTGATTCTTCTCTGCTTTGTAAGTTTTTTTGTCTTTAAAGTTCAAAGTTTTTTTTTTCTTTAGATTCTAGTAGAATATATCTTTTCTTTGCATTAGGTTGTTGTGTACTCTAACTATTTAATGAAATTCTTCTTTGAATCAGTCATTTTTTTCATAAGAAAACCTTATTTACGCCTCAAGTCAATTCGCATCATCCTTTTTAACACTTCTGTGTATTGTAAGCAACAAGGATAGAAAAAAGAATTCAATTGAAACCTTATGAATAAAAATCCATCGTCCATAAAAACAAAATTCACAAAGACTCAACAAAACAAACAAAATCCCAAAAACCGTTTCATTACAAGAATTCCCAAACTCGATAAAAAAAAAAAAAACCATATAGAGATTGAGTTGGTCATAAATTACCTGACTTGAGGAAGTCGAAGGAACCATATTGGTTGTCGTTTTGGGGTTGAGAGGAACGACCCCAAAACTACAATTTAACTTGATGGTTGTTTATTTCAAACTCTCAGAAACTCAAATTGAAATTAACCACTTGGGGGAGATAAATCTGTCAGTTGAAGAAAGAACAAGAGAGAATTGATTTAAGAAGTGACAAGGAAGGATAATTAGATTTGGCGGCTATTCTGAAATTAGGGATTCTCATATGGATTGTCTACTTGGAAAGGGAAAGAAAAAAAGGGTTGGACTTTGTGGACCCACTTTGGATAGAACTAGAAGGCCTTTTTTACATTACAAAATTACCTGAATTTCTTGTGTGTCTTGAAATCTTTTGACTGTTATATTGAAATTCTATGTTGTTAGACACACACACACATATATATATATATATGGATGATTATATATAGGTGTAATTATGCAATTACAGTGGGTTGTCCTAAACATTTTGACTCAACCCAAAACCAGGGGCTTAGCCACTTGTTTTGTTACCTCAACTTTCGTAATTTGTTGTGAATATGGTCATTGTCTTTAGGCATCAAACTTGGTTGTTGTTGGGAATGCTTCCTATATTATCATTTTATATTTTTTACAAATTTTTTTACTTTTTTTTAATTAAAAAAAGCTTAAAAAATAACATTGGGCATTAGTATAGGCCCAAACTGTCTCAACTAGTCCACACCCAAACCTAAACCACTCGTCATTCCACGAGCGGTCTGTGGGTTGGTTAATTGCCAACCCGCTATCCGAAAAAACGGATCCATACCCACCCAAAAATTGCCAAATCACCCGTCGTTCACCCCTAGTTGTGTTGATCTTCTGATGGACTAACGTGAACCTAGGGTGGTTAAAGGTTTGTTGGGTTGACTGCTTAATGGTTTTGAGTTTGTTTTAGCCTTGGCCCATTTGGCTTGGTGAGCCCAGCCTTGTAGTGGGGCCGAGCTGGGTTTGTTGGTCTATGTTTACTTGGAATGCTGAAAAGCTTTTAAATGGTGAAGTTGTGCACATTTTAGGACCGGCAATTTCGGACACGGCACGATGACACGATACGAAAACGACACGAGATAAACGGGTTTGGACCGTACGTTTATTAATTGTACCATAAATGGGTTGACACGAATAACACGAAAATAAACGGGCTGGATTCGTGCTAACACGCTAAACACGTCTTAACACGTTTAATTAAACGGGCCGTAAACGTGTTGACATGGCACGACACGACCCGTCCATTTATAACACATTTAAACTTAAAAATAAAAATATTTAAAATATTTATAGTATGTTAGTATTAATTAGATATTGAGTCATAATAGATATAAAAGGACATTGAAAAAAAATGTCCCTTTTTTTTTTCTTTTAATCTATTAATAACTAGAGTTTTCTTGAACATGGCCTCCTACTTTATGAAATGACACTATAACTCAGTTTAGTCGAATATTATAATACCCGTCGAACTAATTATTAGTTTAAAATTGTATCTATCTTTTTTTTTTTTAAATATTCATCGCGTAATTAAGTCTATGCCAAAATTCAGCATGCAATGTGTTTTTTTCTTTCTTTTTTTTCCTTTGATCTATTAACTCAGCTTAGTAGAATACTGTAATACTCCTCGAACTAATTATTAGCTTAAAATTTTCTCTCTTTTTTCTTTTTTAAATATTATAAGATGTTTGGCTAGTAGTGAAAATTATTAGTGGAAATCTTTTCTTATTGTAGCTTGTGAGAGCTTTATACTATAACAAATTTTTTTTACTGTAGTATGTGAGAGCTTTATACTGTTTATGATTGAGTTTGTGGTTCACACTACTCTTAGTTAAACACCCTTTTAACCATGCAGTTAAGTCTATGTTTTTTTTCTCTTCTCTTTTTTTTTTCTCTAATCTATTAACACAGTTTAGTAGAATATATAATACCCCTCCAACGAATTATTAATTTAAAATTTTCTTGCTCTTTTTTCTTTTTTAAATATCAATCGTGCAATTAATTCTATGCTAAAATTCAGCATGCCCATGTGTTTTTTTTCTTTTTTTCTCTAATCTATGTTATACTTCTTTTAATTAATTGATGATATTGCACTAATGTTTTCAAAAGAGGGGTTTTAATTACTTGACTCATAACAGAATTAACACATTTATATAATTAATTTTGAACCAATTGTTCGTGTATTTAAGATCTTGGAAAACTACCTCTTAGTAACTTTTAGTAGAAAATTAATAGATCTAAACTCAAATCAATCTTACACTCATATAACAAGCTTTTTTATGTTTTATTTTTTGTTTTCAGGCTAGAAGAATCTTATAAGAAGCTTGTTTTGTTTTGTTGTAGTTTTAGAAGAATTGTAGTTTGCTTAATGTCATGGAATTAAATTTGAGAATTAAATTTTACCTTTCCTTTAAATTTTAATATTAAGCAACACATTGTACAACAAATTTTTTTTTTTTTTGTAATATTGCAAAAAGATTTCGTCGTAAGATTTAACCAGGCACGAAGCTCATCTCTTGATGGAAACTCAACATTTTCATGTCGTTATGTTTGACAAGAGCAGTTAAAACTAATTTTTTGATTCAAAATTAAAACAAAATACCAATTTAATTTAATTTATTTTAAAGTTATAAAATTACTTATAATTAATTATACGAGAGTTTCAACAAAATAAAAAAAATAATTAGACGAGAGCATATATAGTGCCATAAAATGTAA
>CAMOHE010029588.1:0-11066 GCA_946598075.1 Artocarpus hirsutus | reverse complement strand
ACATATGGTGGGTATCACAATAATACTTAGGCATCACAAACACATAAAAAGTAACCTATTCTCACACCAAAATGCTAAATGTTATTCAAAGTTCTTTCAAACACCAAATACAAGTAACACATACTAAATGGCAAAAAAAAATTAATATAACTAATATTAAAACTAAAACTAAAGGTAAATAACACTAAAATAACCAAATAATGCTAAATTTAGAACTAACAATAATACTAAAACTAAAAGTAATGGTTTAAAATTTACCAAAGGCGATGGAGTTGGTGGAACGACAAAGGATGAGTCGAACGATGGTGGAGTCGATAAAATGTCAAGGGATGAGGATGAACGGTGGCAAATGGCATCGGGTTTGTTAGGTAGGTCATGGAGAGAGTGATTGAGAAATGTCAAAGTCGGTGGAATGTCCTGGGGGTTGGGTTTGTCGGTGGCTAGGTTATGGGAGAGGAGTTAGAGAGAGAAAGGGGTTTGAGAGTTAGTGGGTTTGAGTTAGAGAAATTTTGAATAAATAGGAAAAGCCATGTCGTTGGTGTGGGATTAAATATTGGAGGGATACTAAAAATTTTAAACATGCGAGACATTTCACGACAGTTTTTACTATAAAACCGTTGTGGAAGCCTTAGTATCTTTCATGACGGTTTTTATAAAACCGTCATGGAAGGTCCCAAGGTTTGAAATTTTTAGTATCCTGTCCAAATTTAACCTTTATGAAAGATTAATTTTTGGCGGGCTACTGAAAATTTAAAATATGCAAAACCTTCCACGACGGCTTTTATAAAAACCGTCATGAAAGGTTAAATTGGACAGAATACTAAAAATTTCAAACCTCAGACCTTCGACGATGGCTTTTATAAAAACTATCTTGAAAAGTCCCGAGGTTTTGAATTTTTTAGTATTCTGCCTAAATTTAACCTTCATGAAAGATTAAATTTTGGCCTTAGTATCTTGGTACCTTTCACGATGGTTTTTAGTAAAAATTGTCGTGAAAGGCCTTCAACGACGATTTTTACTAAAAACCGTCATGGAAGGCCCTGAGGTTTGAAAGTTTTAGTTTCCCGCCCAAATTTAACCTTTGTGAAAGATTAAATTTTGGCGACTATTAAAAATTTTAAACATGTAGAACATTTCACAACGGTTTTTGCTAAAAACCGTTGTGGAAGCCTCGGTACCTTTCACAATATTTTTTACTAAAAACCGTCATGAAAGGCCTTCCACGATGGTTTTTACAAAAACCGTCATAAAAGGCCTTGCACCTTTCACGACAGTTTTTATAAAACCGTCGTGGTAGCTCCCGCCAATACCACGACGGTTTTTGTCTTCGCGGGCGTAACTTGTCGTGTTTTTTTTCTTATCATGACGGTTTTTGAGAAACGGTCGTTAAATAAAGGTCGTATAATCTTAAATTTGTTGTAGTGTAGTTTATAAGAAACTGTCATCTAATATTAAATATGTCATGACAGTTTATACAAAACTGTCATATAAAGTATTTGAATACCAACCCGCTATTCAAAAAGCTTAAAGTTGTTGATGAATAGCTCATCTAAGATCATGCATGACTTGTGGTGCAATCTTAAAAAAGTTTTCATTGAAGGCCATGAAGATAAACCCAATATTTTCATGCTCCTAAAAAAGTAATTAAAAACTACCCTATATTAGTTTGGACTAATAGAGAGAGTTTATAAAATACAAGCTTAGTAAGGAGCAAATAGAGATATCAAAAAAAGCAAAAGAGATAAGAAATGAATTTGACTTCAAACACTCTTGGGGTTATTTAGGATATAAGAATGCGAATAGAGAATGGGTACGTAAAATTTATTTACTTTGTTTCTACAAACTTTGTAATCATTGTAGAAAACTTAACTGACCTCACCTTCTAATACAGATGAAATTACACAACACCATTATGCCTCCTCCTTGTCATATTATTTAGAAGCTCATCCGACAAAAAAAGGGATGAAACTTTTAAAAATTCGAGATGCCAAGAAATTAGCTAACAAATTATGAATTACTTGATGCTTTTGATTTTTAGAATGGTATAATTAATAATTTTTCAACTTTTTTACATTTAACGTTATTAGTTTGAACTTTTATTAAATTTATAAGTACATGAAGGTTATAAAGAGCAAGCATTGTAAGATACGTTCCAATCTTAAGGGACGCATGATATATTAGCTACCACATTGGGACAATCCTAAACATTCAGGATGGGTACATATTCAATCTCAATTTGTCAGGCAACGTAACCTCACTATTTTCATTCCACCCGCAAATCAAGCTCCAGTACAAAAGGTGATAGAGTTCTGTTAGAAGGTGGAAACGATGGAGACTAAGTTCTTCAAGTAGAAAGAGATCATAAGAAGTCAAGCTAGAAGGAATTCCACCTCCCACCAGAAAGAAATGTGGCTCCTATAGTGGAACAATGCACCAGTACTGTGGAGGCAAGTAGCACAATTCTTAGTGAGGGTCAACCTTGCCTTCTTCTAATACCATCACCAACTGAGGAAGGTCAAAGTATTCATTTCACCATTATTACGGGAGGAAGGACATGAATGGATACTTTCTCCATGAATTTCCTTCACTATATGGTACTTGGGGATGGTAATGTGGGCGTTATAATTAATACTTGTTATGTGAGAGATGTAGGTTCATCTTTTCCAATAGAGGAAAATAAGGATATGAGCGATATTCTCGAAGGATTTGTGGCTTGATCCAAAGCATTGATTTAAATTAGGTCACTAAGTCAATTTAGCAAAACTTTAATTAACCAACACCATCGGTTCGGCAAAGAGCTTTATGGTGCCTATGGAAAAGCCAATCAAGGGAGGTTATAGAAAAAAAAAACAATAAGGAAAAAAAGGCAACAAAAGGAGATCACAATAGAGGTGATACAATCAATAGATGATTTGAAAGGATTACCTCCAAAAAAAAAAAAAAAAAGCTTACATAGGTATTGGAAACAATCCATGGATGTCTCCAACATAATTGGAATTATGATGCCTTATGACATCCCCCAAAGTGGGGGTATGCTTCTTTTTTATCACTGCTAAAGACATTGATTGGTTTGCCAGGTTTACTCAAATTAGTTTGAGTTGTGTCATGGAATACATGAGGCATAAAAATTTATCTATATTTTTCATTAATTGTCATCAATCTTTTAATTTTTTACTTTTAACTTACTACTTCTTGTTCTTTAACAATTTTTGCTTTCTTACACGTAGTTTCTTATGGTACCATTGCCATATCAGAAATCAACTCAATATATATGGTTCTCCCTATGATCACTTCTTATATTCCAAGCCAAACTAAGGTTATGATGGAAGAACGAGCAAGAATGCTCTATGGGTTTTTGGATAAAGGAGGAGCCAACTGATGTTATTTTATGACATATAATGGTGGGGTTAGCAGATATTAACCCAATTGGTTAGGACGTATGCCCCGAATTCAAAAGGATGACTTAGTTATAACTTTATTCTTTTAAACTATATTTTTTATTACTGCTAATTTATAGTGTATATCTTATCATTGATTGCAATTTAACAAATTGTATTTACGATCTTAAATGAGTGGAAGTTGAAAATAAAAACTCAAGTCTTCTTCAATATGCCTCCTTGATTTCAATGGCGGAGCTAGACTTTTTTGTTAGTAGGGGCACTATGCTAAAAATTATTGATAGTTTTTATTACATACATATATAGTTACATGTTTTGATTATTGAATAGGGGCACAATGATATATTTCAAATTTTTACTGGAGGCACAACTATAATTTTTCTTGTAAAACAAAGGTACAATTAAATTGTTTAAAAAATTACCATGGTAAAAAAATAAAACTTCAAAAGTTGAGTAAGGGAACATGTCTCGTCCTAGAGTACGAGAGGTGACATGGCAGATTAATTAAATGAAGTTTTAGTTAAAACTTGGGTTTTGGAATAAATATTTATTAATAAATATGTGAAAATTTTTAAAACCTTTTATTCAAAGCGAGCAATTATAATATTCAAACAAATAAAGATAACAAAATAAACAATAAGGGAATAATAAAAATATAAGGTGAGGCGAGAATGAGTCCCACTTACCCACATCTTATGCACACATATAGTACTGACAATATTAAAGTACAACCACAGTCCAAAATAAAAGAGAAGTGAAGATTATACATGCCTCGAATTATTTGTACGACAACCTACCCAAATCTTCTACTAGTCGCAAGTCCGGTCAACGGACTCTTCTTTGATCCTAAACTAATATCCACCTAGAGGGAAAAGATTTTTAAAACAAATAAAATGTAAGTGAAAGACTCAATAGGACTATATTTTTACAAACATTTAATTTTAAATGAAATTTCATTATTCAAATAAATATATAGAAAATGAACTAGAACAAATGAATAAATGGATGAAAATTTATTAAAAGATTATCTTACCAAAACAATTTATTAGTCAACCAGAAAGAATATCATTTTCTTTTTCCTAGGCAAACCATATATATTTGACCGCCGTAGTGACCCAGCTGGGTTTCGAGACTGGCCCTCAAGGTCGCACTCTACACGACTCGATCTCTGATATGACATCATGCCTTTAAATATAATTATATATCTTTCTATGATTATTAAATCTCTTTTTACCAAATATAATCATTTACATTCATTATGAGGTTTGTTATAAAAATTACCTCAATTCTACCTTTTATGAAATCAGTCAATAAAAATCTATTTCCAACCAATCATTGAAAACATTTTTGTTAAAAATTTCTTTGAGGCCAAAATATTTAAAACTGGCTACCAACAAAGGGGTAGAAGTCCTACCTCAATACTCATACTGGTGTCCCACACCGTAATCCTGGTCCACTATATGTTAGCTCCGTAGATTCACGAATAACCCTAAATGTATAGTAAGTTAGTTTTTCAATATCTAACTTGAGATATCCTATGTTACTAAATCATCTCATGGTGTCCTAGTGTGCCATTTAAGTTTATAAAATCATTTTACAAAGTCAAAATTTTAATCGGGGTTCAAAATGGTGAAAACGGGTGAAAAATTACATAAATTCACCATGCTAGGTTGGCCTGTTGGTCCTCTGGTTTGGCCGGCCGAACTGTACAGTTTGGCCTACCAGAAACCAGGTTCGGTGGATGAATTTGGCCTGCTGAACACGAAATTCGACATGCCGATCTGGAAAAATTCTAGAATTTTCTAGGCATGGGATTTTACCTCCCAAATCCAAATCTTCATTTCAACTTGTTTTTCTCAATTCTCAGGCATGGGTAACATTAATAGATGATAGAAAAACATCATAAAACACTTTTAAACCAATTTAAACATGATTTGGACAAAGATTTTGAAAAATCCCAAAATTAGAAAAAAATAGAGAAAAATAAATTTTTTTTTTTAAATCAGTTTTTGATCAAACAAAGCTTGTATTCTAGTTATTCTAAGTTCCTCTAACCTAGATTGAAGGTTTTCTAAGCTTGGAAAAGCTTGAATTTTCAAAATACCAAGAAATTTAAAAAATTGAACAAGTTTGGAATTTCAAAACTAACCTCAAATTCAAGCTTCGAATCACGTATGTGGTCGGTAAATCTCATTCCCGAGCCTTCAATCCACTAACTAGAGGCTTGGGTTTGATTTTTGCTTCAAAAATTTTGAGAGGGAATTGAGAGAGAGTGAGGAATTGAGAGAGAGAGTGAGAAAGAGAGAGACGAGCGAGAGAGAGAAAAGAGAGAGAGAGTGTGAGTGAAAGTGAGAAAGAGGAAGAGGGAGTGAGAATAAATAGAGGAAAAGTGGGCAGTTTTACTGTACGAAAACTATGTGCCACCCATGGTTTTGTAAAACAAGCATCTTTTGACTTTTGACAAATTGTTTTGTTTCAAAGGTTCAAAATAACAATTAAAAATAATTAAGAGTAATTAAAAATCATGAAAATTATCAAAAACAACTTTAATCTGAAAACTTCCCAAAATGACCAAATTAAATTTAAAATATTCATTACGACACACTGATTCACCTTTTTACACATTAATAACATTTAATAAATTTTGGGGCGTTACAACTCTCCACCCCTAAAAGAAATTTCGCCCTCAAAATTTACAAATTGATTCAAAAGCATAACAAATGTGGATACAACTCTCGCATACTCGACTCTGACTCCCAAGTGGCTTCATCAACCCTGTGATGCTGCCACACAACCTTAACTAATGGGATTTCATGACGGTGCAAGCTAATCACTTTACGGTAGATGATCTGGATCGGCACTTCCTCATACGTCGTGTCTTCCTGAATCTATATGTCATGGAACGAGACGATCTTGTCTTGCTCTGGCGAACACTTATGAAGCATCGACACATGGAATACGTCGTGAACATCCAAAAGTTCTAGAGGAAGGTTGAGTCGATAAGCAACCACACCCACACGTTGAGTAATTTCAAACGGTCCAACATATCTTGGCACGAGTTTACCACTTACTCCAAATCGCGAGATGCCATTGCGAGGTGATACCTTCAAAAGAACAAAGTCTCCTACCTCAAACTCCAAAGGTTGACTTCTTCTGCCGACTCTGAGCTGCTTTTAATAGATCTCAAATTATGGTGATCTTATCATTGCTATCGTGAATCTCATCTGGCCCAAGAATAACCCTATCTTCTGGTTCAACCCAACACACCAGTGACTGACATAGTCGTTTATGTAGTACTTCGAACGGTGCCATGCCAATACTCGATTGAAAGCTTTTATTGCATGCGAACTCTGCCAGATGCAAATATTTCTTTCAATTCCTGCCGAAGTCCAATGTATAAGCACGTAACATGTCTT
Organism: Artocarpus hirsutus; assembly: GCA_946598075.1. Taxonomy (NCBI): domain Eukaryota; kingdom Viridiplantae; phylum Streptophyta; class Magnoliopsida; order Rosales; family Moraceae; genus Artocarpus; species Artocarpus hirsutus. Next base: position 4,252 of record CAMOHE010029588.1, on the reverse strand, counting down.
TGAGGATCTGAATAACCTACTTAGACTGCCCATCAGTCTGAGGATGAAATGCTATGTTGAAATTTAAATCTATACCCAAAGCCTCCTGAAAGCTCATCCAATACTTGGCATTGAACCTGGTGTCTCTATCTGATGTAATGGACAAAGGAACTCTGTACAACCACACTATGTTCTGTAGATACAATTCCCCTAGAACTCTCCTCGAACATGTCAACCTGAACGGAATAAACTGAGATGACTTCGTTAACCAGTCGACCACGACCTAAATCGCATCTTGTCTTTGCTCCGTCGTCGGCAATCTGGTAAGAAAATCCATCGTGATATGTTCCCATTTCCACCCTAGAATAAGATGTGGCTGAAGCTGACCTGCTGGCTTCTAATGCTCGGTTTTCACCTAAAGACAAGTCGTACACTTGGCCATGTATTCTCGGATATCCTTTTTCATACCTCTCCACCAATATTGCCTTTTCAAATCACGATACATCTTCGCACTCCCTGGATGAATGGTAGACTAAGACTTATGAACTTCGTCCATAATAGCCTTCATTAGTTCTACGATTGCTGAAACTGCTAGGTGCTCCCTGAAGTACAATGATCCATCTGCATGTATTCTCCATTCTTCAAACTGCTTTCTAGTCTGAATTCACGTCCAGACTCCCTAAAGATGCTGGTCTTGCCACTGATTCTGCTTCACCATCTAAATAAGAGCTGGGGTCGTCTCCATATGATACACTGATACGCGATCATAGTCCTCATAGTATTGCAGCCTAGACTCACTTACTGTTACAACTCTTTTCCAATCTTCAAGAGCTAAACATGTAAGTATCCTTGAAGAATTTCGATTGAGTGCATCCGCGGCTACATTAGCTTTCCTAGGATGGTACTGCAGTGCAAAATTATAATCCTTCATGTATTCCATCCATCTTCGCTGCCTCAAGTTCAAATCCCTCTAAGTAAACAAATACTTCAAACTCTTGTGGTCAGAGAAAACCTAAAATGTCACCCCGTACAAATAATATCTCCAGATCTTTAGCACATGAATCACTGCTGCGAGATCCAAATCATGAGTAGGGTAATTTTGCTTGTGAGGTCGTAGCTGTCTCAATTCATACGCTACCATGCATCCGTGTTGCATCAATACGCACCCAAGTCCACGTCCTGAGGCATCTGTGTAAACTTCGTATGGCTCATTACTACTGGGAATGATCAATACTGGAGCTGAGGTCAACTGATTCTTCAGTTCTTGAAAAGCAAGCTCATAGTCTTCGTCTCACTTGAATCTGACATTCTTCCTAATCAATCTTGTCAACGACACTGCTATCTTTGAGAAATCCTTTACAAACTTCCTATAATACCCTGCAAGTCCCAAGAAGCTACGAATTTTTGTCATATTCCTTGGCCGTTCCCATTCTACTATGGCTTCTACCTTAGATGGATCTACTGAAATATCATGCTTGGAAATGACATGACCTAGAAATTTGACCTCTATCAACCAGAACTCATACTTTTCTTTCTTGGAATACAACTGATGCTCCCATAGGGTCTGAAGCATGATTCTGAGATGCTACTCATGCTCCTCCCAAATCTTAGAATAAACTAGAATATCGTCAATAAACACGATCACGAACTAATCCAAATAAGGCCTGAATATCCTGTTCATCAAATCCATGAAGGCTGCTGAAGCGTTCGTCAATCCAAACGGCATCATCAGAAACTCAAAATGTCTATACCGGGTCCTGAAAGCAATCTTGGGGATGTCTTCTTCCTTAATCCTGAGTTGATGGTATCCCGATCGTAAATCTATCTTTGACAAATACCGTGAACGTCCCAACTAATCAAACAACTTATTGATCCTGGGTAGAGGATAATTATTCTTCACCGTGACCTGATTCAATTGTCGATAATCTATGCATAATCTGAGAGTTCCATCTTGCTTCTTTGCAAAACAAACCAGTGCTCCCCACAGTGATGTACTATTTTGGATGTATCCCTTATCATCAAGCTCCTGAAGCTGCTTTATGAGTTCTTTCATCTCTGCCGGTGCCATCCGATAAGGTGCTATGGAGATCGGTGCTGTTCCTGGGAGCAATTCAATAACAAATTCGATCTCCCGATGTGGTGGTAATCTCGACAACTCATCGGGGAAGACATCCTCAAATTCATCTACTACTGAAATTTCTACGTTTCTTCTCATGACGCTAGACTCTCCTTCTAGGTTCATGAGGAAGGCATAGCAAGCTACGTTCTTCCGCCCTCTGAGACAAGCCCTTAGGAGACGCTTACTCATTAGCCGATCACCACCACCCTGGTAAGTGATCACCGTCCCCCTATCTGACACTAGGGTTACTTTCCTAAGTTGGCCGTCTACCATTGCATTATACTTGGACAACTAGTCCATCCCTAGGATTACATCATATGATCTCATGGGGATTACAATCAAATCACTTTTCAAAACCTCATCCTCAATCTTTATTTATAGGCTTTACAAATACTATTCACACACACCCACCCCAAGGGTGAAGCTATAATTAAGGGTTCATTAGACTATTCTATCTCTAATCCCAAGGCATGTACAAAAGAGCTTGAAATGAGACAATGTGTGGCACCAATATCGAATAATATGTGTGCTAAGGACTAAGAAACCAAAATTGCACCATTAACAACCGCGTTACTGGTATGAGCATCTGAACTCCCTGATGTCATCTTGTGAACTTGTATTGGAGCTTTCCCTTTTCCTCCACCAACATTGCTAGGTCTTGGGTTAGTTGGTCGACACTGCTATGATGGTGGCGACTGTACACTGGTTGTTCTCGATGCTTGGTACTGAAGGACGTTACATTGGAAATTCTGTGGTTGGTGTCCTTGTGCTGGATATGACAGTTGCTAAGGAGAGAACTGATGAAACTAGAGCTGAGGGTACTGCTGAGGCTGAGGTAGAGGCTGAGGCTAGGGCGATGACTAGCTCCTTCTCCAGTCTAAAGTCCTAGGCGAGCACTCCTGATCGGGCAATTCTTCTTGGTGTGTCCCAGCTGTTGACAATAATGGCAATGAAAGCTGTAGGGGTTGCTGCGCTCGCTGTTGGATGAACTGCTGCTACCACTGTTCACGCTACACTGTTTATTCTTTCCTGGAGTCGGTTGACTACTGATGCTCCTCCTACCGCTCCTCTATGGTCCTCCTAACATCTTAGCTTGATTCTCATAATACTGTGTGTAGTCATTTTCCACTTATATTGCTGATGACACAAGCTCTCTAAAGTTCCTAAGTCGTAGGGCAACCATCTGCTGTTGGATAGGGGCTTTGAGTCCTTCCTGAAATTAATGTACTTCTCGCGTTTCGATGCCACTACAGAAGGAGCAAACCTGGCCAATTCATTGAACTTCGCTTCATATTCCTGAACTAACATATCAGCCTACTACAACCTATAAAATTCTACCTCCTTCTGGTCTCTATATCCTTGTGAAAAGTAGCAGTCGTTGAACAGCTCTTCAAACCTATCCCAATCAATATTACCATTGTTTTCTAGGCACTTTGCTTGCTTCCACCAACTATTAGCACCACCTTTAAACTTCTATGCTGTAAATTCTACACGATACTCTGCTGGCATGCCAAGAATATCTAGATGCTTCACGATCGAATCTAGTCAATATTCTACCACTTATTGTTAGACATGTATGCCCTAAGGAGTAAAAATATAATGAGTTTTTCAAGACATTTTTATCAATAAAGAATTCATTTATTCATATACCAAATCTTGTCCTCTTTACGTTCATATTTGTTGAATGTATGATAAGCAAACAATAGTCTGAGACTGTCGGTCTAAACCTTTAAGAATTGGGCATATGATGGACAGATTATGCAGAAGACACGATTCTTAAGGTGACGGTCTAAATCATAAGATCCGCAATCGAGGGAATAAAGTTGGGCGCTTTATTCATGTAAAGATTGTTATGTTGTCTATATCCCTATTGGGAGATGGTTTGTCTTGACCATCGGAGGTGGACTCCATGAATAGAAACATTGGCACATTGTCATAGGTGACGATGTGTTGGATCGGGACATAAAGTGAATTGATTTGGATTAATAATTCTGTCTTGGCAAATCGATTCACTTTAGACAATCATTTGTATTGCATCTTAATCCTGAGATGAATAGTGGGCCCGTTGTCTTGACTTGTGTCTTTTGATGTGCCAAAGGGTGACACCCACATCTCAATAGTGGTATGCATGCCGGTACGTTGGAGGCATGACTC
>CAMOHE010029587.1:0-15570 GCA_946598075.1 Artocarpus hirsutus | reverse complement strand
GGAAATTAAAATAAAATAAAGCCAAAAAGACCCATTTGAAAGCTTTAGCCCAACGCCAAAAATATTTTGGCACACCAGACACGTCAGTCAATTTGGCCTACCTGACACGTCAGCTCATCAACCCACCCGCTAAGTTAGCTTAGCAGTCCATCAGAGGGAGTCCAACTAGAAGGCCATATGACCTCCTACCATAAAGGACAAACCACCTTTTATCAAAGCAAGTCAAAAAGGGATCCAATTCCAACCAAAATGGCAAGACAGACCTCCTTGTTTTGGACCCTTTCATAGCAAGCCATCCAAAGTGGGCTTCTTTGGCTAGCTGACAATTATAGCCCTTGACAGCCTAGTCCCATGCTAGAGCCCAAAATTTGAAACTTAGAGGAAAATTCTCTTGCAGTGGGAGGTTTCATTTTATAGCCTCTCTCGAGAACCAAGTTTGAAACTTCTCCTAACTAGATGCCTGAAGTAGAAGACCCCTTAACCAAGCTAAGTCCCATGTCTCCCTATAAATACCCCTCTTAGGGCATGTTTGGCACACCGTATTGTATTGTATTGCTCTGCATTGTATTGTATTGTATTGTATTATATACAGAAAATGTAATATAATACAATATGGTGTGCCAAACAAATCCTTAGCATCCTTAAAAAGGCTACTGCAATCCATGCAACTTAGATCACCAAAACTCAAACAAAGGCAAAACCCTTCAAGCTCTATAACCATCTCTCTCTCTTTATCTCTACCACTTCTTCTACCAAAAAACTCTATAACCACCATACCTCTAAGCTAAGACCATCACACCACCAACTTAAACCATCACTAAACCATCTCAAGACCTTTATAAACTTCATTGTCATCCTTAAGCCACCTAGAAGAGATGGCTTCTTGACCTTAACCCGATCATCCTTATTTACCAGAAAACTCAGGCTTTCACATTTTCCAGCAAGTCCCAAGGAAGACAAAGATCTATGCTCCATCTCATTTGAACCTAAAAAAACCATGAAACTTTACCAAAACCACACTTTTTCACGACCCAAATGAGCCCATAAATGAGAAGGACCAAAACCAACACTAAGGGGTTACCATCTTTTCTGCCTCTAAATTTTCTCTGTCTAAGTTTTAAACTACCCTACATATTAGAGACTCTCTCTAGAAACTATTCCACCTATGATACCATTAAACCCCACCATCTCGTCCATATATCTTACCCCAATCTAATAGACGCATCCTCATCATTCATAACTGCTCACGTTCCTCTCCCACATTATCTACACGCTTGGAGATCCTTTTTAGTGAAGTTTTTATCTTCAACGGATCCAAGATTGTAATGGGTTTTTCCCTTGGACCCAATTGTCCTCAAAGTCACCCAAGTTTAACCTCAACCCAGACGGGGCCATCACAAGGGACGTTATGGCCTTTCCCTATGTCGAAACGACTGTCACGGACTCACTATCTTCCATCACTCGACGTACTACCACCTTAACTCCTGACATACTAGACACTCGAGTTAATAAAAGAAGGCCACGAAGTCCCTACCCTCTATGTGTGAAAGGCTCGCTATGAAAGAGCCTCAACATTGATTAAATTATAAAAGAAGTGTATTCTTAATTATAGATTATGGCATTTTGTTTATTGTCTATCTTATTGATTAAAAGTGTACATTGTATTTGACTTTGAATTTATGAAAAGAGAATTTTTATAGGGTATGAAGTTTAGATTTACTTTAATATCCCTTATGCACGTTGTTGGGCTCCCAAATTACTTTGTATTGGATGTCATGTTTCATCTTATATTTTACGTGGAAACATAGAGTCTGATGCTCTAATTAGACTTACTATAAAGATTTAAGAAATTTGTAGCGAATTTCACTTTTATAAAACTTAATGAATTGTATATTATATTTATTATAATTGGTAGCATGTATCATGCCTTTTAAAATTTTAATTATTTTTCTATTTTACCCTTACTTTTAACTACTGTAACCTAAAAAAACCCCTAAAACTTAAAACCAAATTCCTAAAAAAAGTCAGATAAGAAAACTCTATCCCACGTTCTTTCTCTCCCTCTCCTCTCTCTCCCCCCACACACGTTCTCTCTCTTCCCCAAGATACGAACGAGCTCTCTCTATCTCTCTCTCTCTCTTTCTCTCCCTTCGCACGCTCTATATTTCCACCCTAGATGTGGTGCCATCCAATATCCACAATGGCTTGATCAATGTTTTAACGGTGAAATTAATAGTTGTTTTGCTCTAGTATCTCGTCAGAGGAAGCCAATCTCCGTCTTAATCAATGAGTGCCACTGCAATCATCATTAAGGAAGGGTTATGTGTTGCTGTTGTTGTCACCATAGAAGACTGGATCTCGATCTTTGACACCAATTGACCAACGACGCCGTCGCTAAGGGGAGATCGTCGGAGCTCGGTTGTATAGGTTGTGTGCCATTTCTTTGGCTCATTGGAGCTAGGTCGGAGGTTGTTGGCAGAGACGGGAAGAAAGAGAGAGAGAAGAGATTAAAAAAATTAAAGAATTGTTCTCTTACTTGTGGCTTAGAGGAAGGGGAAAGAGAGAGATAGGAAGAAAATAAAAAAATAAAAAAATTTTATGAGGATATTTTGACATTTTGTTTATGTAAAAATTAGATTTTATTAAATTTGCTATTTACAAAATCTTAAACCTGCCATTTACTTAACATTTATATAATATCTGCCATTAACTTTAATTATAGATTTAATATCTGCTATTTCTCTCCTTTCTCCTAAAATTAATACGGACTTATTAATAGCATCAACAACAAATTGAAACACATGATTACAAGAATATTCCTTAAGAAATTATTCTCTTGGAGTTCAAATTGAACATAAGTTCTGTAGAAAACCATATTTGTTATTTTGAACTATTATAATTTTTTTTTTACTTGGGGTGAAGGATCAAATTCTTCATTTTTTTGATGCAGTCTAGTGCAGATTTCTCCACTGGTTATACGTGTAACCACTAAGCCTTATATATTTCACATGTTCTGTCTTTTGCACTTTAATTTTTTTTATTTTTTTTATTCTTTTGAGAATTCTGTATTCATATGTGAGAGTTCAATTATGGTGAGGTGAATGCAAGTGATGATCATGTTAGGCTAACTTTCACCATCAACACTACACATTTTATTAAACAAAATCAACTTTTGTCTTTTCTTTCGTGTCTCATGTTTTATGTTTAAACTCATAGGTGGATGATCCTCTAGTGCCTTCAAGTTACTCTAGTAATCATCTGAAGGTGACTCCAGCAAATGATAAACACCCATGGATAGGAGCGGCAATTCGTGTAGATGGCTCATTTTTGTGTTGGGTTGAGACTCAAGTTATGCAGAAAATACTCTAATACTAACATGATCTCATGGCATCATAACACTAATATGATCTGCGTTAACATAGGTTGACACGAACATGGCCTGTCCTAACTCATGACTTATGGGACACGCAACCCTCACAACTCAAACTCAACTTGTAACTTAAAATCAAGTTATGACGTTTTATAACTTTTGAATCCATAATTTATGCATCAAATTATATAAAAGTAACATAAAACACATACTTCCTCAAAATTAAATTAGTTTTATACTATAAATAGATTCAATGTAGTGTCAATTTGTTGATAACATATATATATCTATATATATATATATATATATATATATATATATATGAGGGCATAATATTATAATCATCCAATTCAAACTGTTTACAGTGTAAAGCTCTCAACAACTTCAGTGTAAAGCAAAAAGCAACTACAGTGTAGAACACTCACATGCTACAATTCTTTAACTCATTTTTCTAGTCCAAACCAATTTGCCAAATATCCTATAAAGAATAATAAAGTAATAAGCTATAGGTCAATTTATGTTAATATAATATCAGGTTTGTTGGCACGAATACAATCTGTTTTTAGCAAAGTAAATTTCAGGTTGGTGCCAAAATAGTCTGCAGTTTATTTATCTACTTTTTTCCACTAACCTATGAAAAATTGTGTTGTTATTGTATTGTAACTCTAATTGCCAACCCTATCCCTCTAGAGCTTGAGTTACCAACATTGTCAAAATGCAAGGCAATTTATAGCCACCAACTATATCGCCAATGGTAACTTTCCAGCTAGCTTAATGAGTGAAGAAAATTAATAATACACTAATTAACAACGAGGGGTGCATCAGGATTAACTGAATTTTGAAACGAAAGTAAGTATCAATAAATTGTTCGTCAGCCAAAAAAAAAAAAAAAAGGGCAAATAAATCCATTTTTTAATTGTGTAATTTCCAAATCTCATTATTGCTCTTGGTCAGGCAAATAAATCCATTTTTTAATTGTGTAATTTTCAAATCTCATTATTGCTCTTGGTCAGGCATCCCCAAAGAGTACTATGCTGATTGAAACCCTAACGATTAGGCCACGCTTGAGGGTTTAAGCATCAATATTGTAAAAAGACAACATGAAAACATCCAAAGACACCGAATAATGCAATGAGATCTCCAAAGAAAGAAAGCATTGAGGCCAAAAACAAAGTTATGATCAACAATATTGACAAGAAATCCTTAAGTGGGGCAACATTATGGACTCAGAATTGATCCAGTACTTTTGGGTCCCCACAGGTGTTCTATAGCATTATATTTGTTGCTTGCAAATACATATGCCATCATGATAAACCACCATTCTAAAGACTTCCTCTAGTGGTGTTTGTGTGTGTATTACTTGCTCTTGACTTACTTATAGTGGTCTTAAGGGGTTTTCGGTGAAATACATTACTCCAGTAGTTACATTTAATGATTTTATATAATTTAAATATTTATATGTGACAAAGTTATCAATTGATAAAACATTTAATACTAATATCCCTCGTATAAATTTCCACGAAAGTCTAAAAGTGGAAAATATTTTTTAAAAGTTCACATTGACCATCTCAAGAGTCGGTAGACGGTGGCTCGATCCTAGATGTAGAGATGTCAATTAGTTGGTCGCCTGTGAGGACAACAGCAGAAAATTCAAGACCGGATATGACATGACACGAGGTTGCATTAGGTTCTATTAGGCTCGTTGCTTTAAGCACATTGCGAGCGCAACACAATCACGAGCCAAGCATCACGTGATTCATTGGGCATGATGGCCAACATGTACACGGCGAGTGAGATTTTTTTCTTTTCTAATTTGGTATTTTAATTTTAATATTTACATTTTTTAACAATAAAAAAATTACATGATCAAATTACATATCATGTTGAACACAAATATTATTAATTTATTATGTTAATTGCTTGTTAGTTTCTCTGACTTTAGTAGTTCCTTAACATCAGTTAAAGAACAAAAAAGAGATATATTTCCAAGTTTGAGATTTATGAAAGTTTCAAGTTTTTTATTTTTAATAACTATATCAATTTGTTATGTTAATTATTTTATTTTGAATGAATTGTTTATTTATTTAAAATGTGTTAAGCTTTTTATAATACAAAAAATTGTAAAAGCAAACTTAGGTAGCAATCATTATAATTATTTTTATATTTATGTGACAAAATTTACGTAGTAATTGTTAATACTTGTTTTTTCGCAAAGCATAAGCCCAACCCAGATCCCATGATGAGGCCCAAGGTTAGGTACATGGACCCAAACCATCTTATTGGGTTCTCTAAGTGGGTCATGATTTGGAAGGCTAAAGAATATGAATAAGTTTATTTTATTTGGTCCAATTAGATTTTCAACCCATGTGGGAGGTTTTAAGTCTAATTAAAATTAGAATAAAATGGGCATAGAAGAACTTAGAATAAAACAAAATAAAAAAGCCTATTTTAAAGCCCTAGCCTAACACCAGAAAAATGTCTATCAGCCCAACCAACGTGTTTTGCCCATCTAATGCATCAACCCATCTATCCTACTTGCCATGCTAGCCTAGTAGCCCACCCCAAGAGTCTCGGCTTTAGGGTCACATTATTCCCTGCCCTAAAAGACAAATTATCTCTTTAACTAAAGTTGGTCAACGTGGGCCCCAAGTTAAAGGTCTGAATCATGTACAAAAATGGCAAGACAAGCCCTTCTACTTTGGTTCTCTCCGTGGCAAATTACTCGAAGTGAGCTTTATGGGCCAACCAGGCATCAAAAAACATCCATTAACCTAGTATTATATTGAGACCTAAAATTCAAACATGGAGGGATATTCTTCCCATGGCAGAAGATTTCCTTTCTAGCCTCTCCCATGGAACCAAGTCTTGAAGCTCTCCCTATTAAGCAACCAAAATAAAAGAATCTCAAACAAACCATGGCCACCATTTCTCTATAAATACCTCTTATTATCATCTTCAAAACCACCATGCTAATACCCCAAACCGTCATAACTACCATATCTTCCATCTCTCTCTCTTTTTCTCTCTCTCTTTCTCTCTCTTTCTTTGATGCAGACCCACAAGGATCTAAGCCTTGAAAACCCACAAGCAATCTGATATTCAGACCCTAGAATACGCAATCCAGATTTGATGAATTGATCCACTTGAAACCCTTGAACAACAATGGAACAAGAACCCCAAAGTGTGTAGATGCCACAAGGAATGATCAGCCCCTTGATAAGTAGAGTTTTAGTTCTAATAGAACAAGAGAGGACAGTTCTCCTCATGAACACGCAATGGTCCAATTTTATTCAAAAAACCTAATCTAATTACAATAAGTGGTTCGGCCAACATATAAGGAAAAAGGCCCTAAAAAAAAGACAAAATAAAATAAACCTTTGACTTCAGCCTCCTTAATTAGCCTATTATTAAGGCCAATTGTTAATTTTGGCTGACATAATAGTTTCCCTTAAAATAAACAAGAATCCCTCATATAAGGAAAAAGTAAACTCAAACCCCATCCATTAAATCCGAAAATTACATCAGCCACACCATTTTTATGATTATTCAAAGTTGAGCTTGAATAGCACAAATGTGTTCATCCATAGCTTTCATGGTGTGCACGCCTATGCCCGAGTTATTTGTAGCTTGCTTAATCTAAGTTCGTTGAATAAGAGTATTTAGGGCTTCTTTAATGCGTCTGGCACGAGCTCTTGTTATTGGTCCTGTTGGAATGTTCAACGGATCATTTGAAGTTGTTTGGTGAGCTTGAGCTGCATCATTCTTCGTCTCCACCATTTTCTCCATTAACGAGCACCCTCTAGGAGGGAATCCAATGACCACAAAACACCATAACCACTATGTTCATCAAATTCAAACCACCAATTTCATCTTCCTCATGAAACTCAAACCTCCATCTCACCATCCCAAATCTCCATAAAACCATCTCAAATGTTTCATAAACTTCACCACTAGCCTTAAATGACCAAGAGAAAGAAGCCTCACGACCCACATCATCAACCACCATTCTCTAGAAAACTTAAGAACTCCATAACTTCTAACAAGTTCTAAGAATTTGAAGATCCAATCACTATCTCTTTTGAGAACAAAAACATCGTGAAACTCCATAAAATCTACGCCCTTTTACAACCCAAGAAAGCCTAAGATTGAAGAGCACCACAACCTCTATTAAAGATCTACCACCTTTTCTTTCTCAAGACTGTCTTTCTCTAACTATAGCCCACTCACTCTCTAGAAACTGTACACTTGAGAGGCCATAAAATCTCACTATTTTACCCAAATACTTCATCCAGCTCAATAGGCATACAATCATCACCAAGGGCATAAGAAAATCCTCCATAACTGTCCACACTCCTCTCCCACACCATTTGCACACTTGGAGATTCTCTTTGGCAATTCATCATCCTCAATGGAGCTAGAATCATAATGGGTCTCGCCCTCAGACACTAATTGTCCTTGGAATTAGTCAAGTTTAGCTATAACCCAGCGAAGGCCATTACCAAGTGAGCTGATAAGCCAGTTTCGGCCATTCCCAATGCTGAGACCATTGTTGAGAACTTACCAGCCTCTATCACTTGGCATGTTACCACTGTAGATCCTAATAGGCACAACACTCGAGCCAACCAAAGAAAGCCATATGTTTGCACCCTCTACGTATGAAGATCCACCATGATAGAGTCCTAACATTTTGTGACTCTATTAGGGAAGCAAGATTACAATTCCCTAATATATCCATTCAAGCCCAAAAAGATGAAGACTTCACTTGAAGGAGATGCCAAGACATCAACATCCTTTTTGAACCATAGTGTTGACACACTTGATGAAACCAAGCTGACAGTTCCTAGACATATGGATGTAATCTGTGAGATAGCCTATACACAAGTTGCAGTCATCCATGGAATGGATAGGTTGAAAAATTCCATCTCCCAAAAGAGTGCACTGACTGTGATGACGAATGAGTAGATGTATGAAAGGGCCACAACCACTAAGGTCACCCCTTAGAAGGACTCAGTGTTTTTCCTAAGACCTTTGTATTTGACCAAACTTTACTACATGCCCTACCCCAAGGGATATGAGACTTCAAGCTTCACTCTCTTTGACACCCTAAAGGGGAACTATAAAAGAGCACATCAGTCAGTTTTTGTACTTTACTCAGACAATATGTTAGAGACAAAGGATTAAACTTTAAGAATTTTCTAAGTCATGCATCGATTGTGCCTATACTTAGTAAGCAACTTTGGCACCAGAGTCCATTCATACATCTTAAGTTATGGTAAGTTGTTTTTACAAAAAGTACTTCCAAAGTGAGTAGAAAATTATCGCCATCAAATTAAGCAACTCCTAACAAAAACAAAGAGAGCTCCTGATAGACTATGTCAAGAGGTTTCGAGACCTTGCGGTTGAATGTTATGATGGTAGTGACGAAGAATTTCTAGTTGAGATATGCATTAATAACATCAATCTTGATTACAAGTTGTATTTGGAAATTTGACACTAATAAATTTTTAAAGTTGATGGACTATGCTAAAAGAACCTCTTAAATAGTTGAAATTACTTCAGACTTTAACTAAGGGAAAAAAAGCAAACTTACACCAACTGGCTATTCCTGATGACACATCAAGTTTAATCACACATGAAAGGAGGAAACGATAGTACAACCTCCAATTCCATGTATCAATGAAGAATTTCATATTATCCTTAACCAATGGTATCGAGATGGAGTGGTAAGCCTAAGACAAGCACGTCAACTGCCAATGGAGGATGACTAGAAGCATCAATTTTTTGTAGTGTTCATCAATTTATCCACCACTCATCAACAAAATGCCAAGTTCTCTAGAAGAATTTCCACACTTAGGTCAACAATGGCATTCTCAAGCTACCGTCTAAGAAGCAGACCATCAACTTGGACCCACTGCCACATCATAAAGGGAGGGAAACTTATGCCATGGTTACTTGTTTCTCGAGAAAAAATGAAGGATCTGAATTAAGAAATACACTGATATAGTCTAGCTCAAAGTATTAAGAAATATACTCAAAGCAATGATCAAGCCTTTTGGTGCACGTATAGTCAACTCGCCCATTACAACTATTTTGACAAACAAGCACCCAGCATGGGTTATCCTTACGAAGCAACTCCTACTGCACTGCTGCTTGATGTGGCACTTTTAGGCCTAGGCTTCCTGATCGATTCTCCATCAAGAACGTGTATATGTAATGGCCATCCTAACATGATGTCATCTAAGGTGCTGCATTCTAGCCAAAGACACATACGGGGGGTTGGGATCAAAGTCACTCTATGAAAGACACCAGATCAAGTATAAATATCTTACCTACTATTTTCTTTTGGGATTTTCTCTTAGGAAAGATTGTTATAGAAGGGATCAATGTTATGCATATGAAAACATGTTTTTTGATGATATTCTAGGGAAGTTGTTTCAATTTCTTCTCTATATATTTGCCAATGCATATGTACTATTATCATGCTTTGAGAATAGATCATTGCCTTAATAAGTCCATAAAATCTATGACACAAGCATATTTGCATGTATCTAAACCTTATCATATGCATGCACTTGTATCCATTTTCATAAAAAGAAAGTTGAACACTATTCGAATGAGGATGCATCTTTGTCAAAACTATTATCATTACATGAAGGTATTTTGTAGGAGTTTCTAATTCTAAGTAACTTATCACCACAACAAATTCGAGATTATATGACTTTTATTTAATGACTGTTTCTCAAAAACCGTCGTGATAAGAGAAAAAAGTGGCGAGTTACGACCACGAACACGAAAAGAATTATGGTAAGTGCAGGAGCTACGACGATGATTTTTTAAAAAACTGTCATGGTAGCTTTAACTTACCATGATGGTTTTTTAAGGAATCATTTCGCACTTACCACAGTAGTTTTTTAAAAAACTGTCATGGTATCTTACTTAAAAACCCCTTTCCACCTCAAAAATCAGACACAAATCAAAAACTCACCTCTCAAAATGAACATAGAGCCCTTCGAAACAGCTACCGCTGTCCCTATCTGCCTCCACACTTCTTTATCTCATTTGAAATTGTAAGTTTTTTGTTAGAAATTGTTAAATTGTTGTTGATTTTGATTTTTAATTAATCTAAAAAATTGAAAAATTATCGTTGATTTTGTTGTTTATTCCGTGATTATTGTGCTGTGGATCATGTATTTGATTTATTTGTTTTATAATGGGTATGTGTAATTTGTTTTATGATGGGTGATGTTTTTGTTTTATGATTAGATCAAATATATATGGTGGCTATGTATATAATTTGTGAAATTCATTTTAATTGAATCTTTACTATTTATTATTTCAAGTTAGAACTTGCAAAATGGATAGGAAATAGATGTGGGATTTTTGATTGTCTAAAGAATATGTGAATGGTGTGAAAGAGTTTTTGAATTTTGCCAAAAGTCATGCCAATGGTGAAAAAATTTGATGTCCTTGTGTTCAATGTGGAAACCATAGATTGCATATAATTTCAATTGTTAGAGGACATTTATTCCGAAATAGAATTATAAGTAGTTATCAAACGTGGTATTTCCATCACGAGTCTAATTTCAATATTCTAACTTTAGTAAGTAAAGGGAAGGAATCTATTATGGAGGATAATATGGATGATCATGACAATATAGTTGACATGGTCAATGATTTGCAAGAACACTTCGTGCATTGTTCGGATGTATTTGAGACAATGATGAATGATGCCGAGATACCCGTGTATGAAGGGTGTACCAATTTCATCAAATTGTCCGCTTTAGTTGGATTAAGGAATTTGAAAGTGTCGGGTGGGTGGTCAAATTCTAGTTTCACAAAGCTTTTGGAATTTTTAGGAAGGCTTTTGCCAAAGGGTAATAAATTACTAACTAGTATGTCTGAGGCTAAGAAGACTTTTAGCACTTTGGGAATGGATTATGAGAAAATTCATGCTTGTAAAAATGATTGTGTTCTCTATAGGAATGAGTATGAGGATGAGAATTATTGTCTGGTTTATCAACAAGCAAAGTGGAAGAAAGGAAAGGAGCCAAAAGACAGTAAGAATGAAGTGCCAAAGAAAGTGTTATGGTACATTTCATCGGTACCATGTTTGAGGCGTTTATTCGAAAACCCAGAACATGCCAAGAATTTGACATGGTTTCATGACAAACAGATGGACAATTGTATGCTTAGACACTCGACGGATTCACCACAATGGAAGACTTTTGAAGCCGATCATCCCAACTTTAGCGTGGATCCAAGAAATATACATTTCGTTTTGTCGACAGATAAAATGAACACACATGGTAACATGAGTAATGGGCATAGCACTTAGCTTGTAATACTTGTTAACTACAATCTCGCTCCAAAGATGTTCATGAAGCGGAAGTTTTTAACGTTGCCTTTAGTGAATTTGGGTCTTCACCAACCAAGCAATGACATTGATGTATACTTGGCATCGTTAATTGATGACCAAAAAAACTTGTGGGAAAATGGAGTCAAAGTTAAGGATGCTTATCCAGAAGAGATGTCACACTCCATGCAATGTGATATGGACAATTAACGACTTCCTTGCTAATAGCAATTTATCTGGTGATTCGGTGAAGAGTTCTATTGGTTGTCCTATTTGCACGACAAAAACATCTCACAAACAATTGAAGAATGGTAAGAAAATCATTTTTCTTGGTCATAGAATATGGTTTCCAAAAGATCATTGTTACTGCAAACAAAAGAAAGCCTTTGATGACAACGGCGAAGAAAGAGACCTTCTTCGTCCTTTGACAGGTTAACAAATATTTGAAATGGTAAAAGATATAAGAGTCGTATTTAGGAAGAGAAAGCGAGGTAAGGACTAGCCATCAATTGATGGACCATAGAAAAAAAGATCAATCTTTTTTTATTTTCTATATTGGAAGACACTTTTTGTTCGTCATTGCTTGGACGTTATGCATATTGAGAAAAACGTTTGTGAATCCATAGTTGGCATGTTGCTTGACATTCTGAGCAAGACTAAGGATGGTGAAAAAGCTCGGTTGGATCTCATGGAAATGGAGATTAGGCTTAATTTGTTTCCCAAGAAAAGAGAGAACAGCACTTACTTGCCTCCGACGAAGCATACGTTATCAAGAGCAGAGAAAAAAAGGCTTTGTGAATGGCTTGCTTCATTGAAAATGCCGAATGGGTAGACTTTGAACTTTAAAAAGTTAGTGTCGATGAAGGATTTAAAACTTATTGGTGTGAAAACACATGATTGTCATGTGTTGATGTAGCAATTACTTCCAGTTGCTTTGCGGGGAATTCTAATAAAGGATGTGAGATTTGCAATTACCAAGTTGTGCTCGTTCTTCAATTCAATATGCTCTAAGGTAATTGATCCACTTATGCTAGATTCACTGGAATCGGAGTTGGTGCAAACCTTATGCATGCTTGCTAAGTATTTTCCACTGGCATATTTTGACATCATGATTCATCTAACGGTGCGCTTAGTACATGAAGTTAAGTTATGCAGACTGGTGTATTTGAGATGGATGTACCTATTTGAAAGATATATGAAGGTTTTGAAGGGCTATATGAAGAATAGAAATAGACTGGAGGGATGTATTGTAGAAAGTTACATAGCTAAGGAATTGGTTGAATTTTGCTCCGAATACCTATCTAATGTTGACACAATTGAGGCTAGGGAACTATCTACTGGCAATCCTTCTTCAGTAAATCGAGAGGAGTGGGAGAAAGCATGTCTTTATATCTTGCACAATGCTAATGAAGTGGAGCCTTTCATTGAGATGCACATGAACGATTAAAAAAAAAAGCAAGCCCAAAAAGAGCAAGAAATGAGAAGTGATTGCAAGATGAACACAACTGGACCTTTCGGTTGCGGATTAGAGTACACATCTATGGTAAGTGCTTTACATGACAAGATGGAGGCATGTCATAGGACTTGAAGAACCTAGCTAGAGGACCGTCATCGGTAGTTACAAGGTATACGTTATATTCCATAAATGGTTACACTTTCTACACTCGCAAAAGAGATGAGAAGCATCCTGTCCAAAATAGCGGTGTGACTCTCCATGTCGAGGCTATGCATATTTCCTCCACCAAGGACAAGAATCCGGTATATGGGACCATGAACTACTTTGGTTTCATTGAAGATATTTGGGAACTTGATTATAGGGGATCGCGCAAAGCACTTTTTAAGCGCAAGTGGGCCGATAACAGCTATGTTAAGAACGATAATGACGGCATCACGGTGGTTGACTTTAGAAGATTAGGATTCAAGAATGATCCCTTCATTATGGCATCATAAGCAATCCAAGTTTTTTATACTATGGATCCCTAAGACATGGAGTTGTCTCTAGTCGTCTTGATGAAGCCAAGATTAGTTATGACGGTGAAGAAGTTATCGAGGATTACACGGACATCCCTTCATTCACAAAGGGATTGCCACCGATTGAAGAGATAGATGATTTTGAAGATGATGTTTTGCACTTGCTTCGTGAAGATGTGGAATGGATATGTATTGCAGAACCAATTAAAAAAAAAAAGAGAAAAAAATGAACATCTATAAACCAATTTATGTTAATTTATTTTAAAATATTTCTTTAATTTCTTTCATTTTTCATCTTTTTTTAAGGGTTTGGGATATCTATTTATAGTTATGTTTGTGATGAATACAAAGAAAAAGTATACATTTTGGGCCATTGGATGCTTGACACACGGGATAGCCAGAAGAGAAAAACATATGTAAGTGGTAATTATACTAATTTTTTTATGATGGTTTATAAAAAAACCATCGTGTAATATAGCTTACATGATGGTTTAATGCATAAACCATCGTGCAAAGCTATTTTTTCACTGCAATCTAAATGTTGTTCTAAATAGCTTCCACAATGGTTTACTGAAAAACCATCGTGGAAGGCTCTTTCCATGATGGTCTGTAAATAATTCGTCGTGGAAGGATCTCTTTTTATAGCATTTTTTATACTATAAATAGCCTTCCATGACAGTTTTTCAATAAACCATTGTGGAAGGCACTCTTTGCTACAACATTTCATATGCTGTAAACATTCTTCCATGATGGTTTTCAATAGCCCGTCATGGAAGGCTCTCTTTTTTTTGCATCAATTTTTATGTTGTAAACAGCCTTCCATGACGGTGTTTTAATAAACTGTCGTGGAAGGTTGTCTTTTCTACAACATTTGATATGCTGTAAACATTCTTCCACGATGGTTTTTCAATAAACCGTCGTGGAAGGCTCTCTTTTTTACAGCATTTTTGTGTTGTAAACAGCCTTCCACGATGGTTTTTTAATAAACCGTCATGGAGGGCTCTCTTTTCTATAGCATTTGATATGCTATAAACATTCTTCCATGACGGTTTTTTAATAAACCATCGTGGAAGGCTTACTTTTTTTACATCATATTTTATGCTATAAATAGCCTTCCACGATGGTTTTTCAATAAACCGTCATGGAAGGTTGTCTTTTCTAAACATTCTTCCACAATAGTTTTTCAATAAACTATCATGGAAGGCTCTCTTTTTTACAGCATTTTATGATGCAAACAGCCTTCCACGACTGTTTTTCAATAAACCATTATGGAAGGCCTTTTTATCTACAACATTTTTTATGCTATAAATTATCTTCCACGTGGAATATTCAACTCCACCTTTAAAAATTTTGAAACTCGTGCCCAGCTCTCCATTTTGAATACGCCTCCCTCTCTCTCTAAAAGTACTCCCTTTCTCTCTAAAATCCCTCTCTCTCTCTCAAGATCACTCTCTGTCGCCGTCGCCTCCGCTGCTACCCCCTCGGTACCTTTGTCTCTCCTCTTCCCCTTCTTCCCCGTCCCCTCCCTCTCTCTCTCCTCTTTCCCCTCTACACCACCCCCACCCTCGGCCCACCTGCCCCCACCCTACCCCCTCCCCCCCTTTCGCCCCACCCCACCCTATCCCTGCACTACCCTCGCCCCTGTCGCCCCACCCCGCCCCACCCACCCCCCACCCTGCCCATTCCTCCCCCACCCATCCCCCCGCCGCCCTATCCTCGCCCCACCCCACCCCGCCCCTACCCCGCCCCCCTCGCCCCCTCACCCTACCCACCCCCTACCTCGCCCCCCTCGCGTCCCCCACCCCCACCCCACCCCTGTAATGACCCATTTCCAGACGTCATAGATGTCGTTACATTCATTCATTAAACCATTAAT
>CAMOHE010029586.1:0-18253 GCA_946598075.1 Artocarpus hirsutus | reverse complement strand
GCTCGTCCTCCACCGAATTGTAGCTCTGCTCCACGCCGTCCGCTTCTACTCCGGCGAACACGTTGCGTTTAGGAGAAATTCGGAACCTTTCCTTGGCTCCACCATTGTTTAGGGTTAGAGACTCCGAAAGACGAAAATTCTCAGTCCGATTGGGTAAAAGTTGGCAGCGAACACGGTGGAGGTTGCTCGGACCGAGGAAGATATGGCGGCGGCGGCTTCGCAGAGGAATGTTGAGGCTTGACATAGAAGCCGCCATTGAAGGAAGGAAGGAAGGAAGAAAAACCCTAGCGAGTTGAAATTAGAGAAAAAAATAACTAATCCAATGAAAGGGAGAAAAACTAATAGGGAACGGAAGGGAAGAGAGCGAAGGGCATTTGCGGTCCCCCCGGAAAATTGAGATATCCCGCCATGGCCCCGGCGGTACAGGGGAAAATGTGGGACCAAACTTTGTATTTTTGGCTTCACACAACAACTTTTTTAAATTCATGTCGGACCCACTTTTTGCTGTAAAAGTTTTTTTTTTTTAGCTTTTGCCTTGTCTGTCTCTATTCTTTTATAATTAATTTTTTGACATTAGTTTGTTCACTTCCCCAAAAAACACTTATTTTATTCAAAAATAATAAATTTGTTCCTTGGGAGAAAATATTGTTGCCTCCTTTTAGTATTATTTTTAGAGTTTTTAAAACATTTTTACACTTTTTTAAGACAAAAATTTTTAAAAACTTTCTTAATATAATTCTTAAAAAAATTTTATTTTACAAATAAAACCCTATTTACATATTTTAAAAACACGTGTATATCTTAAGTATTCCCCACTTAAAAACCAATATATACGAGCATAAAGCATCTGCATGGATTCACTTTTAACGATTTTCGCCCCCCTTTTTTTCCTTCTTTTAGCGCAATTATATACCCAATTAGTTTCCTTAAATTGAAAAGCTTAAGTAAATTATTAATCTATGTGCATCAGAACAAGGAGGGTGAATTTAATCTGCATGGTTTATTGATCCTATCTCTAATACCATCAGAATATAATCAGATTAATCCACGAATATAGCTTGAATTTACATCGACTTTTTTTTTTTTGTTCAAAAAAAAAGAAAAACCTTGTCTCCATACGTGTATAGAGATCAGGGAGAGAGAGAGAGAGAGAGAGATAGGTGGTCGTGGTACCTTGAGTGTGGAATCCAAACAAGGGCCGGCAACAATCTCGGCAGACAAAACCACAACAAATGTACGGCCAATGTGTGCAAAAATGTAGGGCTGAGCTTCCCTCAAAGCCTCCACAAAGCTCTTGTCTTCCTCGGAGACCCCATTTTCTGCCTCTCGAACCGCCCGCGACCACCGCCGGTCCCGGGCGCCACCGTTAACCAACCACCCTTTCCTTTTCTTTAAGCCCTGACAATTATTTAGCACTTCCACACCAAATTTCTTTGGCTTAGTATAACAGGAGCACTGATAAGAAGAACATGACCAAGTTAATTCCGACGATCTATTATAGTCTTTTTGGTTGCAGATCCAATTAGGTGGTCTTGGTCTTGAACAAGCCATGCTTTCTCAAGTGCTTACTTACTGCCAAGAGGAATATATAGCTAAGTTGACAGAAACGCGGCAAGAAAATTCGGGAAAAAAAAAAGCATGAAGAGTGTTTGCGGTTACGAAGTAGTTAATGAGGAGAGCTTTTTAGGAGGAGCCAAACGAGTCTTGTTGACAAGACAACAACAATAAAAAAATAATAATAATAACAATAATAAAAATTAAAAAAAATGAAATAAATCAGTTGGGGTTGGAATCAGAGGGACGCTTGCGGTCGTAAAATCACGCTGGGTGGCCCTGGTGACTTTGTGTATGTTGGTAGATGACATGACTCAATTATTCTCAAACAAACGAGACATCAAATTCAACGTCCTTTCTACTTTGCCAACATGGAAAATAAAATGACAGCACTATGTTGTAGAGGGTGAGGTGAGAAGTGTTCTTGTGCAATCAATTGCAATTTCAATGGTCCCATTCACGTGCCTTGACTGAAAATTTTAGGGTATGAAAAAGAAATCTTTTAAAATAAAAGAACGTTAGGCAAAATCAGTTCTACCTAAAAGCTTTTGTTGTTACAATGTAAAGTTCTCACATGCTATAGTTTTCAATTAAAAAGTTTCAGTTTTAACCATACTCCCCAAACATCCTATAAGTTATAGGGTGTTACAATTGATTAATGGGGCATTTCGTATATAGGTTTTGGCCGTTTGAATCCATAGGTTTAAGTTAAATTGATTTTTGATAAACCAAATAAAGCAAAAGTTCAAAACGATGGGGATGGTTTAAAACGGGTAAAGCCTTTAGTTTTGAGAACTTTGATCCCCTCCCCCCTTATTCTTATGGTTTGAACTATTTGAACCATCTAAACCTATGACTACATTTCTGGTTTTTTTATAATTTTCACTATCCAACACACAGTTCTCTGATGTGATAGTTTATTCTCTATTTAGAGTTTTACATTCTAAAAGCTAGTTCAAAACTACTGTTCAAACTATATAGGTTCAAAATCACGAATTTAAGCCACAAGGTTCAAACCACACTAATTTAAACTCACCTACCAAACGAACCTAAAGCGTTGTAGCTACTTTTAACCTTTGTAAAGTTATAGGGTGTTCGAGAGAATTGGTTCAAACGTAACATGTGAGAACTTTATTTTGTAACTCACTTTTCCTTAATACTAAAGCATGTGAGAGTATTACATTGTAGCAATAAAAAATTTTAGTTGAAACTATCAATGCCAAAGTCAAACACCCTATTGGTTTTGTAAAAATTAATACTTATTTTAATATAAAATTGATAAGATTTGTAGTGTATCTGACAAACTGGTTGAAACTGAAAATTTAGATTTAAAAAATATAACATATGAGAGTTCTATACTGTAGCCATTGAAAACTTTACACTTTTATTGGTTTCAACCGACTTGTCAAACGTTATCTTATTTTTTAGAAACACGTGATGTCTACCAAATTATGCACATGGGTGTTCCATGAGGTGATGTCTACCAAATTATGTATATGGGTGTTCCTTGAGGGTTTGTGTGTTTGCTTTGTTTCATTTTGTTAATAAAATGTGTTTTTTTACTTGCTTTTCATATAACATCTAAGCTACGCCCTTTTATTGCACTTAGCCTACTTTCTTGGCCAGGTTCATACTATTTAGAATTATTTATATTTTCCACATGTGATAAAACTTGTTAGAAAGGACGCCAATTGCGCCGTGTACTTTCCGCGTAATATTTCTTGGCTTCATTTCCGTTCGCGCCATCTCAATTATCAAATACAAAAAAAAAAAAAAAAAAAAAAAAAAAAAAAAAAAAAAAAAGGACACTAGATAGTCAAAAAAAACCATGATGTTATGAAGAAAATGGTAGAGATTATGATGACATCTGCTTCTAGGCTCTAGTTAGACGAATCAAATGGAATTTTGTACTCTTACGTTTGGTCAAATTCAGGAAAAGAGAGTCTCCAATTTTTGGCATCAGCCCATGAAAAGAATCGTTTTGATTTTTCTTTTATTATTATTAGTTGCTTTTTGCCTCTAATTACTAAAAGGCTAATAAGTGTTATTCTTGTCCCTTTTTCTGAATTGCGCACTTGCTGATTAGTATAACTAGCAATTTTTTTTAATAAGATTGAGATCGTTAGTTTTAAATTGAAATTTTCATAAATATCATCTTTTAAATTTTATTTTATTTTATAAAAGTAACTCATGTTTAAAAATGGTACAACTTAAATAATAATCTACTAAATTAATAATCTCGTTAAATATATAAGATAATAAATCCTTTGGTCTAGCAAAAATATAAATTAATAATTGACAAAAAGAACACATATAATTCATAATATTAAAGAGGTTTTTTTCTTGACGGTTTTTATTTTCTCAATTCAATTCTTTTACAAAATATGCATCTAAAGTCATTTGTCTTTTCTTTGTACCTAAATTAAACACAACCTTGTCTTTAATTTTTTGCAAAGCATGCACTACATTTGGTACCTTTTTTCTATGTTGTAGCAAGTAGTTATTTAAAGTTACTATTGCTTGAAATGCATCTTTTTAGGGAAACATTTGATAAAACACAACTGCCGGATCATAATCATCATCAGCAGGCATAGCTATTATCCCTTGAATAATATCTTCATTAGTAAGTGATTCTATCATTGCATCATTTTCATTAGGATAATTCATAAGGTGCTCATCATCCGTTGCATTTGTATGCCGTAGATTAGAAATAGCTTCATGTAATCCACAGATGCCTCCATCTTCACCAGCGTATTGTTCAGTAGTCACACATTCCTCTAATTGGATTTTACAATGTAACAATTTGCGATGGTTTTGTCTTCACATTAATGTTTCAAGCCGCATTAATAAAATTCATAGCATTCAACTTTCGTAATTTTTTTAGGATTTATTGCTCCTGTTTCATGGCCCTTCAAGATGCTAGAATAAAAACAACGTCGATAATTAACTTTTAGTACTCAAATAATCCCCTCATCACATAGTTGAATCTTTGATGTTGTATTGGGAGGTAAGAAAAATTATTCAATATTTTTGAAGCCTCCAATAACCTTTGGATGAGCTCGGCAATTGTCTATTAAAAGGAAAACTTTTCTACCATCCATTATGTTATCAAATCAACAAACAAACTCTTGAAAAAGTAATCCAGTCATCCTTTCTTTTTTGGTCACTTGATAATGACAATTAAGATTACTCATGTTCATATTTTTGAAACATCTAAGATTAGCATACCTACCAATAATTTAAAGTACTGGCACTTTGTCTGAACCATCGCCATTGCAACAAACAACAACAATAATTATTTCATTATCCTTCTTGTGTCCTTCTAATTGTTTTGTTGCAAGTGAATGATCAGCTTCCAAGTGATAAAATAAACATGTTTTATCCATATTATAGATATCCTTCTAATAAAATTGGTTTAGTTTGGGTTGTATTCTTGGTAAAGCAACTTCAATATTCTCCATGACAACTGAACCACTTTCACCAAATCTTCCATAAGATTTCATTCCATTTCTTGCCTTGAACCATTCTAGTCAACCACTTGAGAAGTTAAATTCTAGATTAGTGCCATCATACATTTTCTATAGGAACTCTTTTGCCTTTGTTTAGATCATTTCTCCAGTCAAATTCACTTTTTCTTGATATTAGAGACACTTGTACAATACCTCTTTTAAGTCAAGATATTTTGTTGATTTTGCCTCTTAAAATTGCTATTCTTCATCTCATTTGACAAATAGCCTATTGGCCTTTTAAGAGTATTTGATATTGTTGATTGACTGACTGAGAGCTAAAACTTTTGTTGGAGCCATTGTTGCAAATCTTTCTGACTTGAAGAGGGATGCTTATTTTTATACTTGCACAATGCTTTCTTTTATCTCAACGGTCTATGTGGTTTTTTTACTCTTTCAAATATGAAGCCATGAAGAGAAAATATGAAAAGAGACATTGACCAGATCGAAAGAGAGAAGAGACGTCAAGTCGTGCCGTGGAGATCTCCTCGTTCTCATGCCTACAATGCTTATCACTGGGGAAGGAGAAGCTTCGACAAAGTTGCTCTTGTGTTGCAACTCTACGTGATCTCCAACATGAGATTGAAGTTTGAGGCTATGGAATCTCGTTGGAGTTCATAGATTTTAGAGGGGTGAGAGAGACAAAGAGAAAGAGAGTTTAGGAATATCGAAAGAGGAAAAAAATATATGGCATCACAAGTTGTGACACTACTTCATTGATTTTTTTTGTGACATTAAAAAGACGTTTTAAAAGTGTAACATAACATGTAACTTTCTCTTAATTTGAAGAAGAATTTTCATAAATCCTATCTTTTAAGATTTACTTTTTACAAATGTCATACATATTTATTTGTTATATAACTTAACATGTAATATGAATGATATTTTTGACATAAATTACCACAACTTTTGAAAGTGTAACACATATGTAATTTTCTCTAATTTTAATCTCTCTTTAATTTGGTCTAAATTCCCCTTCCCCCTTAACTGAGCCCAAAAACTCTTTGCAGCTCAAACAAGAAGAAAAATAATTCAAGCTCAAGCCAAGTTAGTAGAGACACTATTTTGTTTTTTGTTTCTTCCTAAAAAAAAAGTCAAATTATGTTTGGCAGAGTGAGTTAGAACTAATTTTAGCTAAAAATGTTGTAGCATATAAAAGTTTTATAGTGTAGCAACTTTTTGCTTTTTTACTAAAGCATACGAGAGCTTTTTATTGTTTGAGTTAAAACTCATGAGTTCTAACTCACTTTTCCAAATATCTAATATATGTTTGGTCCTTGTACAATAGGATTTTATATTGGTAGTGTCTATTCATGATTATCGACAGAGACGAAGGAGGGGCCCCCTAGATTTTTGTTTTTTTTTTCCTATGATATAGCTTTTTGTTTTTTATATATTTTTTCCTTTAATAATAATAATAATAATAATAGAATAACAACACAAAGGAGCCCATTAAATCATAATCACAATTGGGTTTGTCCATTTTAGCCTAGTCTAGTATCCATCATAGTGTGCAACACAATGTCCTATATTGTCTATAAATTTTATTACTGTACATCAAAGCTCAGATTTGCTGAGCTCATTCTCTCTCTAAAATTCTCTCTTTTCTCTAGAATTCTCTCCCTCTCTCTTTAAAATTCGAAGCTTGTTCTTAATTTTCTAGATTTTCTCTATTGTCTCTTCTCATAAACTTGAATCTCATCCACAACCCCTCAACCATCTTCAAATTTTAGTAAACCACCTTCAAATATTACGCTTATGTTCTTTATTTCTTTATATTCTTTCTTTCTTGTTTTTTTTTTCTTTGTTTTTCTATGGATCCAAAATACTATCATCTGAGAAAATACTTCCCACTATTTTCTCAAAAAATTCTTAGGTAAAAATACAAGTCTAAAATCACTCAACTGTGGATTCTCATACGTATTAGATGGTGGTCTGAGGATGCTGATCGAAGAAAAAATTCGTCTAAGTGACTTCAATCAGAGGGCCGGCCTTCCAAGTATAGGCACCAGCCATAGTGCGATGAGAAGAAGAGCTCATGCCATCGAGTCAAGATGTAACAAATGTAGGTGACAGACTTATGAGGGTACGTGACGTTCGCCTGAATTTGTGTCAGTAAATAGGGAGGTCAAAATCCATTTATGTAAAGATGGCATTTTTAAAGAGAACTTGGATGACCTCTATGTTTTTTCTTCAGAACCATCCGAGTGGATATATCCAAGGTGCAATTTCTAATCTCTAGCCCAAATTTCATCCAGAAAGACAACACCTCAAGAATCTGGCATTTAAAGACCCTATTTGGCAGTTTGTAAAAAAATTAGATAGAGAGTAAATTCTTAATCCCTAGAGGTCATTTAAGTGTTTTTGCGAAAGAAATTTATTTTGTGTTTTAAGTGTGTGTTTGTTTTTAGATTGTATTAAAGAATAGATATTTGTTTTCATTTTCTCATTATAGTAATTGTTCAAGATCTGTGTTTGTTTTATTTAAAAAATGTTGCCTCATTAGATATATCATGTGTTTGCACCTGTTGTTAGTTTGGAATATTTAGATCTCAAATGATTGTTCTAGATTCGTGTTGTTTCTGTCAAAAGGTTTATCATATGTTATATGTCTTTGTTAGAATTTCCCCAACACAACCTCGATCTCAATCACAAAAAAAAAAAAAAAAAAAAAAGAACAGAAAACAAAAACATGATCAAGAACGCACGAATTTTAGCGAGGTTCGTCCAATTATAACTACGTCCTCGTGAACTCCCCTCAAAGGGAATTCGATCTATTCTCTTATTGATGATTGTATACAGCTCTTGAATCAATTACATAGAACTTTCCCTAGAACCAACTTTCCCAAGAACACCCACAAGAAAAATCCCCAGAGAAAATTTCATTCTCAACCTTCCTTCTCTATGACTTTTTCTCTGTAATGACTAAAGGAAAGTCATTAACAAAATCTAATATTTAATTAAATTTAATTAATGAATTTACCTTTATAAATTATATTTTTGTAAAACTTACGATAATATATAATAAATAATGTTAGCGGGAAGCTTCATTATAAATTTGATACAATGTTGCATATTGCCAAATATAGATTTTATGAGCTTAATTGCTCAAAAATTTATAAATAATGTTTATAAAATGAATTTTATATTACAATTAATGATAGAATTGTGATATAAATGGATTGGTAATTAAGGTATAAATAAGATAGAAAGTCTACCAAAACCCCTAAAACAGTGAAAAAGGAGTTCGATGCAGTATAAATATACTGCTAAATAAAAACATAGATATAAAAAATACTATGTTTGGATTTCAAAGGTAAACCAACGGTAAAGTAGGATATTTTATACAGTTTAAGAATATGTCTTGCACCGGATTTACTACAACAGTATTAGAAAAATACTGTGTGGTGAAAAATTACACTATATAAAGTTTTGGAGCCTGTCAAGTGGACACCCAATGAATTGAGATTGCGCCACCATAGCATGAAATGTGGCCCAATCATGGTTACCCACCTAGTAATCCACTTGATTACCATGGAGACTCACGACCTTTTAAAAAAAAAAACATCTAAGAGATAAGCCTTAATTAAAGGCTTAAGAAACAAGTTTTTTTTTTTTTTTCATTTCCTCCTTTTCCAAATTTAGCAGCCATAGAAGCCCCTTTTCAAAAAAATTTTCAAGTCAAAATTCTTACAAAATTGCCCCAATTAAGCTTCAAAGGCTAAAGTTCAAGAAGTTTTATCAATTTTTGAGGTAGGATTTTTCTTGGTTTAAGGGGGGATTTTGACCTAAGATTTGTTTATGTGAAACATGCTTAGGAGATAGCAAAGAAGCCCTTGGAAGGTCTAGGAACACAAATTTCTCTTTTGTGAGTTCAAAATTTTCAAATCTAAAGTTTATTTGATTTTTGTTTTGGTTTTGTTGTTTCAAAAAGGCATGTGATCCTTTATCTAAGTTGTGGTTTGATTTTTTTTATTCCATGGTTTATGTTGAGGTTTGTTGTTGAAATTTGGGTTTGAAAGTGAAAATTGTTGGTTGATTTAGGAGTAGGATAGTTTTGTAATTTTAAAGTTAGTTTTGAAAAAAAACGATGATTTGGCATGGAAATTGTTTGAGAAAGTTATGGAACTGTATAAATAATGGCTGGAATGTTGTTTTAAAGTTGATTTTTACAAAAAAGGCCCAAGGACTAAATTGCAAAGAAAATGTTATTCTTGACAGATTTGAAAAAAAGGCTAAAAACTCCCCTATATAGTAGGAATTTCAAAAAAGCCAAAACACAAAAGTTGTAGATCTTGACGAAATTATTAAAGTTTACAGCTGGTTCATCAAAAATCACTTTCGTTTGTGAGTTATGGATTTTACAAAATTTGTTAAAATTGAAAAAAAAAATTCAAAGGGCAAAAATGTCATTTTGCAAAAGGAATTTGAGTATGATATTTTAAGCAAATTTGATCCTTATGAAAAATGAAAAATTATAGTTTAAAGGGATTATTTTTGGTCCTAGGGGTAAAATTGTCAAAAATTTTCAAATAAGGTACAAAATTGTAAAGTTTTGTTAAATTGGGGCATCAATGCAAAATAAGGAAAGCCGAGACCCCGGGTTATTGTTTTAAAGCTAAAAAGCTACAATTTTTGTTAAAAATAGCAAATTCAAGTTTGAGAAATTTAAAAGGCCCATCGAGGCAGAATCATCATTTTTTCACAAGTGTTCCAAACGGATCTGAAACGTTCGAAATAGGATAAAAGGATTACTAGTAGGATTTTCGTCCTTTCGTTAGAAATGATAGGATAGAGTAAGTTAGGAGAGAGAGAATTCATGACTATCGGAGTTGTGGATGGTTATGCAACCCGATGTATTAATTGATGAACGTTTTGTATTGATGCATAGATAAAATAGTGAAAATTTAGCTAATAATGCTGTAACTGGCCAAACAAGACACTAGAAGATTAAGAAAAAGAAAACTGAGGTCGGTTTGTTCAACAGCCTATACAAGTAAGTTCCAAACCGCCTATAGTATGAAATAGTAGATTTAATGTATATGTGATGCACTCAGTATTCCTATGTTAATATACTTGTGTATATTACACAACTGAAATAGTATATATATAATGCACTCAATATTCTTATGCTAATATACTTGTGTATGTTACACAAATGAAAAGTGTATATGTATTGCACTTAGAATATAAGTATATTGACACGCATGGTATGATAACCTAAATAACTGGACTGGTAAATGGATAACCAGTAGTAAAGGAAGTGTCGTACCAGCTCCCGATGTGGAAGGGAGTTAAAGGTTAAAGCGAAATGATGGTCTCAGTGTTACAAAGACTTATATGCACATAAGGTACGAGCACTTAGGCCCTAGCTAAAGATAAGAGATAAAAAGAATAAAGAATGTTCATAAGAAAGCATAAATGAATCATACATACTAGCATATGATGCATTGTAGCTAAGTTTGGACTTACTAAGCTTAAGCTTACTAGGTTATTTCATGATGTAGGAACTCTTACTAAAAGGTCAACGTGATCGTATTGCTAAGCGGGCGGTGGAATATAAAGTGGTGTGCAGATATGGGCATGGATATCGCCACAGTTTTACTTTCATTTTGCAATATATAATAAGTTATTTTGGAACTTGTTGATTTTAAAGATATGGTCTAGTTTTGTACGGTAAAACCGCTTTTGAAAATGTGGAGTGTAAGATATTATGAAAGAGAAAGTTTGTTATGCATAAAACTTTACAAAAAGGGGATTAATACCCATGTATGGCATACTATTGTAAAAAAAAAAGTATTTTTGAATTTTTCATAAGTATGTAAGTAAGAAAAAGTGTTGGAGCACGGCCCGTAATAAGGCACGTTGTGACATTCTTCCTCTCTCTCTCTAGTTTGTTATTCAGGTAACTCGCACTAAACTAAGTCTCTTTCTAGTTTGGTAACTCACTCCTATATCTAGAGTATAGAATTACACTTATTACCAGTAAAAGAAAGACACATCATATATCCTTAATTACATTGACATATACAAAACTGCACAACTTATTACTATTGCAGCATTCTGTCGTTTTTGACCCTTGATAGAGCTCTTTGCTGTTGTTTCCAAGACTTGAAAAACTTAGTCATATTAGAACCAATTTTTAACAAACTCTACCTCAGTTCCTATATGACCTTCAATGAATAGATCTCATTCATCTTTGAGGATCTTAGCTTTAATCTCACACCTGTCACCCTTTATCAATCCCTAGCAAGCTCAAGCATAGTTGAAACTTGCTAAAGGTAGCAATCTTAGTTCCCATATTAGCAAGATTCTAATCAGTAGAGATTTTCTCCACCTTCATAATTCCTTCTATAACCTTGTCCCTCATAAAATGGTATTTTACTTCTACATGTTTTTTTCTGTCGTGGAATACATGACTTCTACATAGACAAATTGCACTTTGACTGACTAGATTATACTAACTCCCTAGAACATCATCAGCTCCTTAAGCAACCCCTAGACCTTGATTTCCTCTTTTATAACTTCAGTTGCTGCCATGTACTCAACCTCTATAGTAGATAATGGCACCTTAGGTTGTAATTATGATTTCTAACTAACATAGTTTCCATAGACAAGAAAGAAATAGGCTATCGTAGACCTTATGCTATCCGTATTTCCAGCATAATCTGAGTCAACAAACCCTTCTATCTCCACATTATTTACATGTTTTAAATAGTGCAACCCTAGTTTAGTAGAACCAGCATTGTACCTTATTAATCATTTTATGGCATTCCAATGACATTTGCCAGGATTTTCCATATACCTGCTTAATGCACTGATTAAGTGTGCAAGATTAGGTATTGTACAAATCATGGAGTACATGGTTGAATCTACAACATTTGAATATGGAACCTGGTACATATATTGTTTTTCCTCAGTGCTTCTTGGACATTGATATTTAAAAAAAATTAGAATTGAGATGTTAGAGGCTAATATTATGCTTAGCACCCCTCATAGAGAACTTGTTAACTATCTTCTCAAGACAAGCCTTCTAACTTAAAAACATCTTCTTTTGTTTTCTATCCCTTCTAGCTGAGATTCCCAAGATCTTCCTAGCACTTCCAAGATCCTTCATGTCAAATTTTGACATAAGCATTTCTTTCATTTTCTTAACTTTTTCCATATGTTTGCTAATAAGTAACATATCAATCTACACATGACAAAAGGTATTCAGTTTCTAGAATATCTTCACCTTTAAAGTAGAAACATGGATCATAATAGCTGCTTTTGAAACCTTGCTGTTGCATGGAGTCAAATATCTTATTCCACTGTCTTGGTGACTGTTTCAAGCCATTTAATTACTTCTTTAACAAGCACATCATGTTTTTTCCCTTTTGTACTTTAAAGCCCTCAAACTATTCTATATAGACACCTCTTTTAATTCTCTATACAAAAATGCAGCCTTTACGTCCATTTGTTCCAATTCTGGATCAAAGTGAGCCATTAAAGACTACATTATTCTAATGGTCTTATATTGGATCACAGGTAAGAAGATCTCGTTGAAATCCGCTCCATCTCTTTGTGTGAGCCCTTTTGCCACTAATTTGGCTTTATATTTGATAGGTTTTGCTTCTGACCCTCCTTTTTTTAGTTTGTAGATCCATTTACGTGCTATAGTAGAAATCATAACCCATGTGTTATTCTTGTAGAGGGAGTTTATCTCCTCTTTCATTACTATGATCCACATCTTTGAATCCTTATTTGACGTAGCTTTCTTATAGGCTTATGGTTTAGTTCTGTTCAAATCAACTGTTGTCATGAAAGCATACGCTAGTAGATCTGTCAAGGAATTAAAACTGTATCTTTGAGAAGGTTTAATAACCCTTCTTTGTTTGTCTCTAATGAGATTATAATCCTTCAAGGGATCAGTTGTTCTTGACTTGGTTCCTGCTCTTAATGCATATTTTGATCAGAAATTCAGGGCTCAACATTATTTTGAATTACTTGTGTCTGAATGTTCTCAGTTTCTTCAAAATCTGATGCTTCGTGAACAGAAGCACCTTGTAATGGCTCCATTTGATCTTGTAGCACAAGCTCCACCTGATTTAGGCCAACTTGAACTTGGTTTTCCACTATACCTACATTGTTAGTGCCAGAAATGTCTCTTCTTGTAGAAAGGTTAGTCTTATGTCAATAAGGAAATTCATTTTTATTAAATACTACATCTCTACTTATTATGGTCTTGAACCCATAATTCTGACGATCCCATAATTTATTTCCTTTAGTTCCTTAAAGATAACCTAGAAAAATATATTTAATGGACCTTGGTCCTAACTTGCCTATTGACTTATGTGTATATGCAGAACAACCGAATGGCCTAAGATGCAACAGACTTGGTAGTTTACTAGTCCACTTTCCTTAGCTGTTTTAAATTCTATGGTACTAGAAGGGCTCTCATTTACTAAATATGCAGCAGTCATAACATGTTCATTCCAAAAGCCTTTTGGAAATCCCGAGTTGAATAACATACACCTAGACTTATTCATAAGGATTTTATCTGTCCTCTCAGCAACACCGTTTTGTTAAGGGGTTTTCCTCACAGTCCTATGTCTTTGACTTTCAGCTTCTATACAATAGCTATCAAATTCTTCATTATAGAATTCAAGGCCATTGTCAATCCTCAAGGTTTTAACCTTCCTATTTGTTAAACTTTTCTATTAAGACTTTCCAATGTTTAAACTTACTAAGTGCATCATTTTTATTTTTCATCAGGGAAACCCAAACTTTACAGGAAAAATCATCAACAATAGAAAGGAAATATGTATTACCTCTATGTGTTGTAGTTCTTTCAGGTCCCTATAAGTCTGAGTGAACATACTCAAGGATTGCCTTTGATTTATAT
Organism: Artocarpus hirsutus; assembly: GCA_946598075.1. NCBI lineage: Eukaryota > Viridiplantae > Streptophyta > Magnoliopsida > Rosales > Moraceae > Artocarpus > Artocarpus hirsutus. The sequence goes on along the minus strand of CAMOHE010029586.1, from coordinate 4,309 downwards.
TTGCTAATGCTGAATTTGAGCCTGTGTTGTTTGCCAAGTATCTTGTATTCATAAAAATCTACTTTGTTAATCTTCCTTTTGCCTAGAAGTTTCTGATCTTGCATCACTTGCTAACCTTTTTGACTTATATTCCCTAGTCTCCTATGCCATAACATTGCTCGAGAGTCTTCAGGAGCTACTAAAATAGTTGTTTTTCCTATAAGTGTCTCAACAATCATGTGGTATAGTCTATCTTTATTGGACCCTTTGATCACCACCATGGCACCTTTACAAATTTTCATGGTGCCTACTTCAATCTTGTTAACATGTCCGAAGTCATCAAGCATTCCTAGTGACGCTAGATTTCTTGTCAGACTTCTTACATATTTGACTTCTTTCAAATGTCTAATGACCCTCATCAAGCATCTTAAAGCTTGCCATTCCTTTGCCTTCAACTTTACATGTATGTTGTCCCCTGTTATTACCTTACCTCCACCTATAGCGTTGAAGTTTGAGAGCCAATCTTTATTGTATGTCATGTGATAAGTACATCCAGAGTCAAGAATCAAATCTTGATTATAACTACTAGCTGAAGCAATCAAGACCTCTTCACTATCATATCCATCTACATGATTTGCTAAATCACTATCTTCATTATTGTGGTACCTTTTTTTTATTCTTTCTTATCCAAGCATACTACTCTTTCTTGATATGCCTTATTTTGCCATAGTAGTAGCATTTTTTGGAACTATTTGGCCATCTAGAAAAATACTTGCCCTTTCCTTTTTTGGCACTTCTTTCTCATTGATTTCCATTCTTGTTTTGGCTTCTTCCCCTTGCAAAGTAGTTCTCTCCTCCAGATGATTGTTTTTTAGATTTCAGCGCTGAGTCTCTTGATCTTAAAGTAAACAAGACCTTTTCTAAAGTAATTAAAGTCTTTCCATACTTTAGTACAATTTTTACTTCTTTGTACAAATAAGGAAGTGAATTCAAAAAAATTATGGCTTAATTCTCATCACTTAATATCTTATTCTCTCCTAAATTAGCCAATTCTATATTTGTCCTCAAGAATTCATGAAGGTTCTGGTCCAACCCGAACAACCTCTCTTTCAAGAAAATCTTGCTCATCAAAGATTTCTTTTGAAATAGCTTATCTAGTTTATTCTAGATCTTAGCAGGAGTATCTTCCTTATTAACCAATCAAGTAAAATATGATGGTACCTGTGGCAATCTCTAGCAGTTCTTGTTTTTGTTCTTTTGAAAAATTTTCTAGAAAGTTGACAGGATCATCAAGAGCCTTTAGAACTTTTTGTTAAGCCAGTAACCTTTGAATCTTCCTTCTCCAAGTTCTGAAATCCCTTGTTCCATCAAACTTCTCAATATCCACCTTGGTCATGTTCATGATGATTGTTTTGATGATTGATGAGATGTCACCAAGACCAGATTTATAATTCGATGATTCAAGAACTTCATCTTCTCTGAAATTACTTGAATCCAAGGAGATACTTCAAATCCTTGAAGATTTGACAAATCAACCCCCTAATATTGCTCTAAGCCTTCTTCTAGTTCGCCTTCCTTTCTAAAATCCTTAAGATTGAATTTCTAGCTTTGAGAACCAAAGCTCTGATACCACTTGTTAGAATTTTCCCAACACAACCTCGATCTCAATCATAGAAAAGAAAGAACAGAAAACAAAAACAAGATAAAAAACACATGAATTTTAGCGATGTTCAGCCAATTATGCCTACGTCCTCATGAACTCTCTTCAAAAGGAATTAGATCTATTCTCTTATTGATGATTGTATATAGCTCTTGAATCGATTATAAAGAACTTTCCCTAGAGACAACTTTCCCATGAAAACCCACAAGAAAAATCCCTAAAGGAAATTCCCTTCTCAACCTTTCTTGTTTATCACTTTTTGTCTCTCTAGTTTGTTATTCTGATAACTCACACTAAACTAAGTCTCTTTCCACTCTTATATCTAGAGTACAGAATTACACTTATTACCAATGAAAGAAAGACATGTCATATATCGTTAATTACATTGGCATACACAAAACTGCACAACTTATTACTATTGCAACACTCTGTTGCTTTGACCCCTAAAGAAGCTTTTTTGCTGTCGTTTCCAAGACTTGAAATACTGAGTCATATCAAAACTGATTTTTAACAATATTTTATTGACTTTTCTATGTTTGTATTAATTTTGTCAAGAGTTTTACAGTATGTCATATGTCTTTTATTGAATTTTCTAGATTCCCATTTATTTTGTCAAAAAAATGTACAGTTAAATGTATCGGGATTTATTTGCTTGTTTGTAAATTGTTAAAAGTTGTATAGTTAGAGTCTAGTTTGTCAAAAGTCTCTCTAATTGTATGTTTATTTTTCAAAATCTAAACTGATTTAGTTTGACTTTTTCTAGCATGTACATATCTTATTTTCTGACTTTTTATCTGTACAATATCATATCTTATCTTCATTTCTTACTTGCAAATATTTTATTTAGATTGTTAAGTGACCTGCCATCACCTACCTACCATAATTCCTTAGTTCTTTTGCATTTCCATTTTCTTTAAGATCTTATTCAGGACTTAAAGTTTAGGCAGAGCAAACTTAAGACAAAAATTAAAAAAAAAAAGTAAAAAAAGAGTCAGTTTGTATTAGAAACCAAACATGTCTTCCTCTTATTCATCTAGAAAATTAAAACATCAGTGTCTCTGTGGTTCTAGTCCTGATAAAGGTAGAGTATACTTAGAAGCCGTAGAACACTTAGAACAAATCTTAGCATGTAAGAAGATTAACTTGATTTATGAGGGAGGCAACTTAGGGTTAATGAAGAATGTAGCAACAACAACACATTTTAGGGGTAGCTATGTTGTAAGGATTATCCCTTATCTCCTAGTTGAGGGGAACCTCTGTGGAAAAACTATAGGTAAGGAAGAGAGAGTTTTGGACATCTCTAAGTGTCTTCAAAATATGATCCATAACTCTGACGCTTTCATTGTATCACCTGGTGGTTTAGGCACCCTTGAAAAGTTATTCATAGTTGCTAGTAAGAGTCTATTAGACATTCACTCCAAACTGTAGGTCTTTTGATTGTAAATTATTTTCATGATGGTCTTTTAAAGTTTTTAGATTATGTTGTGGAACAAAACTTTATTATAGAGTCGAGAAGACAAATCTTTGTTACTACTTCAATAGTTGAAGAGTTGCTTGACAAAATGCAGGTCATTGATCCGAAGTTAGACACTGCAATGGCTAAACTTGATTGGAAGAAAACAAGTAGGAAGCGACCACTCGATATGAACATCTAGCTATAATCTTTTGGTTTTACCCACAGCATGTTCGTTTATATTTTTTGTGTCCTAAATAATCACTCTCCTTCACATCTTGTATTTTTTTTAATGACATGCTATGGTTAGAGCCTTTAGATTTATTAACTCTAGTGTCCAGATGACTGATATTACAGAGTAACTAGTACTCTCAAAATGCATCCCGTCTAAAGTCTGATCTTTTCTTTATCGATGCTTATGTAATCTTCATGTATGTATACTTAGGATGGTTGATTATACGGAGTACTTTATACTCTCGAAACGTATCCATATCATGTTTGTAAACTCTTTATGTATTATTTTAATGCGCATTTTTAATGTAAATGCTTGCGATGTTTATATTATTATGTAATATAACATCCCCAACCTAATTATAAACCACTATTCAAAAACAATAAATGACTAAAAAACGACATGATCAACACATGCACTTTTCTTGATATATGTTAGAATAATCTTGATAAAAAAAAATTAGTCCCTTGATTCAAAATTCTGATTCCGTTATTGATTGTCGGTATGAACAAAGCACATCAATTTATGTATATGTATAGGTGTGTGTGTATATATATATATAAATCTTATAACTTTTGATACAGATATGAAGATAGTAAAATAGATATCTATCGATAATTATTTTTTTAAGTCTTAGTGTAGAAATCCCTTTTGTTCTCTTTGAAGACAAAATATAATATTTACAATATTCTTTTTTTTTTTTTTGTCTTGTTTTATGTTTCCATTATCATGATTCGGCTAACTGTAAAATTTTTTTATCTTTGATATTGTGTGGATCTTTATTCCTTATCTCTAGAACCACACAAATCACATTTGATCATCACAGCCCTCAAGTGTGTATAATAATGTTGTACATCAACAACGGATTGATATGTACTTCTGTGTTAGCGAGGATATTAGGCAGTTAAAAAAGAGTAACCATCCTCAAAATGTTCTAAAAATCTAAAGAAGCGGTGTTGTACTCCCATTCTTAGAACTCATAGAA
>CAMOHE010029585.1:0-19907 GCA_946598075.1 Artocarpus hirsutus | reverse complement strand
TAAAAATTAAAGACTATCCACTAGGTTCAAAAATAATAGAATGCTATAAATGAAATGATGAACAAAGTCAAGTGTTCTTTTTCTTTTCAAGGCTTTTCTCTACTAACTTACTTGATTTGAATTTTAATCACTTCACAAAATAATAAATAAGTAGATAGGTTTAAGTTTTTTTTTTTTTAAATATATAGGCGGGCGGGTTCGGGTTGAACCCGCCCGCAAAAATTTAAAACCAAACCCGCCCACCGAATATATTGGTGGGCGGGTTCAACCCGCCCGCCAGTGGGTTGTTAACAAAAACCCGCTTTTTTCAAGATGGACGGGTGCAGGCGCGGGCGGTTGGCGGGTGCGGGACGGTTTTTGTACAGCCCTAGTTGTAGCATGCTAGAGGTCGTCGTCAAAACAGCCGCCCTAGCCATAGCCTAATGTTGATGACCTCTCATCCTCGAAATACTCAGTCGGTTGTCATCCATCATCAATAGATCTCGGCACCACCTAGCCGCAACAATTGCGACTTCCTCGCCCAGCACTGGAGTTCATCCCATCTCCTCAATCGTTGGCCTAGCGACCCCGATCTCCTCCTGTGAGGGGTGCTTGATTTCGATCGGCAACAACGTCATCTCCTTCGCCACGCCACTCCTCTCAGCGACCTTCGTCACCCTACGACCCCGTGGGTTGGTCGCCATGCAACACCCAATGAAAGAGAGTGAGAGAAAGGGGGTGAGGCCTTGGAGTCGTCAATGGCCATCAAACTTGGGGGCTGGGTTTGTCGTCGTCGGGATCCTCAACCACTAGAGCAGAGGAAAAGAAAGGAAAACTCACTAAAGCAGAGGAATTTCTACCCCTTCATTGTTTTTAATAATTTTTTATTATTAATATTTGTTTTTATTAAAAATATTTGTTTTTAAAAACATACCATCATATACCACCAAAACACTATTTTTAAAAACAATATTGATACATTTCTTAAAACATTTTCATTTTTAAATTTTTTCAAAAGCAAAAACCAATATAAAAATACTACCAAACAGGTTAGTGTTTTCATCTTATTTTTATAGTTTTTTTTTTGGTAAATTTATCATTAGATGTGACAAAGACATATTAAAAGCTAAAAGTACAACAAAAAAAAATAACAGTATAGAAACGAGCACGACCCAAGCATGTTATAAGCATGTATGGCCCATTAATAAATAAGTCATAAGGTGGTCTTGATGCCACAAAAATTAAAGGGATCACACCTAGCACGATATGATCAATAAATGAACCGATTTAGACACAACATAAAATACGCTTGGGCCTAAAAATCGGCCCATTTTACATCTCCAGTTTGTGCCGATTGAGAGAGTATATTCTTGTTTATGTTAACGTCGTTAGGACTGCAATTGCTATCGTGGCACCTCCTATATGGAATTTATCCGGCTCCCACACATCAGTGGTCCACTAATGACGTAGCTGCCTTATTTGTTATCACGACAGGAAGGCAAACATCAGATGTAAACGTGTATACCACATCGCCACACAAATACGAAACATCTCTTTCGTAGGCAAGCTTCCTTCTCTTTTGCCTTTCCAAATTTTGAAAGGGAAGAAATTAAAATAAAAAAAAAAAGAAAAAATAACAAAACTTCATGTATGTGATAGGAACTTATTTCTCTACAATTTTTTGAACAAACAAAATATAAAATTGATATGTTCTTTCTTTTTCATTATAAATATTTAGGTATTTTACAAAGTACTTGCCAAATTCACCATTTGCATTTTATGAAAAATTAATATTTGTCGAACATTATATAATTTTTCTTGACAATATACAATGACCGAAAAATATATTTAGCTTCCGCATTCAAAATTGAGAATAGATCATAAATAGAAACTGATCTAAATCCCGGTCACAATTTCATTGAAAACCAAATTCTTCTTCTTTTTGTTTTGTTAGGGAGAAAAAAATAAAGGACATTTTCCTCTTCTTCTTTTTAAGGAAAAAAGGACATTATTGGTTTTGGAATTTTAGAAATATCCATGTTGCTTCAGTTTCAAAGTGCTCAGGATAAGGTTTATGGTTTACTCCTCACCCTTTTTCAAACACAAAATAAAAAGAAGGAGAAAAAAAAAAAAAAAACTCTTCTTGTGCCATAACATGATCATCTGTTTCCATATAAAAATATTTCCCCTCTATCCAATGCTTTCTTATTATTTTCATTGTTATAGACGTTATTATTGAAAGAGCAAACACAAGACGCTAACCAATCACTTCATTGAACTTCTCACATTTTAACAATTGTACAATAAGTGAACAATTAAAAAAACAAAAGCTTAAGACACAGAAAACAATAAATAAACCTAGAGATTTGAATTAAAGAGGATACCAAAAAAATTCCTAAAAAAAAACGGTTTAGTGATCTTATGATCACTTCCCAACATCAATGATAATTTAAGCACTCCTAAATCTAACCATTAATGCTGTATTAAGTAGTTAATTGATTAAGAGTCATGCAACAGAAACACAGGATGCTCAACCAATCAACTTATTTTGTTTTTTTATTTTTTTAAAAATGGCAATTGCATTCCAAATTAAAAAATTACAAATACCAATTTAGACGCGAAAAACCATAACGCAAATGATGATTCAATCCTAACAACAAATCAGAACCACCGACAAAATCGATTGAAAACGTTCAAGAAAAGTATATTGAACAAATCAACATATTAAACTTCTCTAATTATGTTAATTGAAATGGACATTTAACCGAACTCGTATTAAAAACCAAATTTAAGACAAGAAAATCAAATCAAACAAAAAGGGCTAGAGGGTTTGACTTGAGGAATACAAGATTTGAGTCATCAAAAATTAAACAATAAAGTACAAAACTAAAAGAAGACTAAATAGTTTAATTTAATGAAGTCCAAAAAAATCGCTTACAGGCTTTAAGGATCTTGCCTCCTCCGTGCTTCTTCTTAGCAGATCTCGTGCCTTTGTCTTCTTCTTCGAATTCTTCATCGTCTATGGGCGATGCTAAAGTCGCCGACTGGTCATCGATCCGACAGTACCTCTCCGAAACCGACGAAGATCTTCTCATCGAAAACACCCTCTTCACCGCCGACATCGAAGACACCGAGCTGTTCCTCCGCAGCACCGCCGCAGTATTATTATTCGATCCAAACGCGGCCTTATTGTCCGCTACTTTTCTTACAACATTTTGCACTTGATCCTCTGGATGATGATCATCATCATGTCGCTTCCTCGGAGAAAACGAAGAAGAAGAAGAGTAGTCTTGAATGGTTTTAGCACTAGCACTGTCGTTGGTGATTCTGGTATCCATCTGAATAATATTGGTGTGATCGTAAATCTGATCTAAGTGGGTTTTTGAATATGATGTGGTGGAGAAATCTAAAGATCTTGAATATTTGTGGGCAGTGTCGATGGTAGAATTGATCTTGGAATACCTAAGCTTCATGGTTTTAATTTGTTGGGATAATAGTACTGGAATGAAGCTAGCCCAGATTTGGATCACAGACAGAGGGTAATTTCAGGTAATATCAATGGTAAATGGCAATGCATGTGTGTGTTTATGTGTATATACACACACGAAGAATACAATGAAGGATTTGAAGCCTATGGAAAATAAGACGAGAAGGCTCCAAAGGTCAGACAGCACAATAGTGTGAATGGAGCTCAGCTGCTTTCTTTTTGTAGTGGAGGGTAGATTTGGTTTGGTTATTGTTGGTGGTAAGAGATAAATTAATATAATTTAAAATTCATGTGTAAAGTACCGATGAAAAATATTAAAATAATAACCGCCACGGGTGATATATATTTTTTCAATGATACGCATTACAAAAATGTTAGTTATGATTATAATAATGTTAAGCAAAATCTCAAATGCCAAAACTCGGACCAGTTACGCACCTATAAAATTTTTCCAATCGACATGGTAACATGATCACTCGATTTGTTTTATTATAATACTCAATTTTATTATTACTAGATTATATTTATTAAAGGTTACACTAAAGTTATATGAATGCACCGACAATGTTACCATCATAGGACTAGAGACATTTTTTATGATTATATAGACACACATGGCGTATATATGTGTGCATGTGAGACGGAGATTTTTTTTTTTTTTTTTTTTTGTTTCGCTCGTGATGTGTGAGGCAAAGTTTAAAACACCTTATTTAGTTAAGCTACAATATGTACATGATAGTTGTTTAACCTTATGCTTAGGCGAAGGAGCTAGCCTAGCGCTTTCAGATCAATTCATTATAATGCAAGGTGCTAGCAACACTTTCCTTTTCACTCTCTTTTACATTCTTTCCTATCACTACCTGATACGTAAAATCCATTAACACTATAAATTATTATTTAAACAGAAAATAGAATAACAGAGTCTACATCTTAATCATTGAATGGAGAGGGTGTAAAAAAATACTAAGATAAAAATTACAACTAGCGTTTCTCTTTCTTTTTTGATATTTTGCCCTTCTATTGAAGTTTCTTTGCATAAAAAAGAGTCTAGTATGTATTAGAAAACCAATGATTCATTTAAACTTAGAAACATTTGGCTTTTTTAACTTTGTCTCTCTTTCTCTCTCTTCATTCTCTCTCTATCGTTTTGCTCTGCTAGGGTTTTGGGCTTGTTCTAGCATCACCCCTCTTCCCTGGGACTGACATCCAACGCTCATCTCGGCTAGCTGCTGACGATCAGTCCTAGGGAGAGGATGGCACCATGGAATTACAAGGGGCTAGGCCAAAAGGAATGGATGGTGATGCGGCGACGGCTTGACTAAGCAGGGAGCTATGCAATGGAGTGATGGGGCATAGGGATGGAGAAATGGGGAGGGGAAGATGTGGGGACAGTGTTGGCCATAGTGTACAACGACAGTCTACACAGCTTGGGTCATGGGTTCTCTAGGAGTCCAAATCTGGGAGATTGAGTTGGGGGGGTTGTTACCAGCGAGGGACGAGGCATTTTGGTGAGGACAATGGAGTACGACGGTGAAGGAGAGTGGAGGATGGTGGTGCAGTGAGACAGGTCCCGGCAGCTGTGATCCGTCCCGTTCGGCTCTTCGACAGGTTAAGCTTCTCTGTAATCTTACTTGTTTTCATGCGTGTGTTTGGTTGTGTAATAAAGGGGTGTTGTTTTCAACTTGAGTTTTTCTTTGTATCTGGTTATTTGGTTGTTTGTAATAATGGAGGTGGTCTCCACACTTCTTGAAAAGCTATATAATCCGTCTTAGGTGTGTCGGGACGGAGGTTTTTGTCCTCTAGAGTTTTGTCTACAAGGGGTTGATGATAGCCTTAGTGCTAGTGTGTGTTACTTCCTGATAGATTGAAAAGATCAATCAAATGTAGGAGGGATTGTTGGTGGGCTTAGTGCCATAGTGTCTTGGCCTTTAATCGTTTTAGAATTTCTATCGATCGTAAGAGCTAGATCGAATAGAGCTTCACCCATGCTTTTCTTAGTGCACTGAGGTATTTTCTCGACATCGGGCCTCTAGCGTATGATTGTCCCTTTGATAAGCATTACATTAGAATTTACTGATGAATACGATCTCAATCCGGAGATATATCTGATGTGCTACTAGGTATTTCATTATCGGTATGGTTTGCATCACCTTTTGGAGTTGATTGGAATGAAATTCCCTGTTAAAAAAAAAAAAGAAACATTTGGCTTTTTCAAAAAAAAAATAAAAATAAAAAACACCAGCGCCTATCTCGCTAATTGAGTTTGTTGTGGATGTGTACTGTTGGTTGGTTTTGAAATTTCATGAATTTATAATGAGTTGATCATTGCGATACTTTAATGGCTTTGTCTGCTAAAAGGAAAAAGGTTAAAAAGAAGGTGTTCTTTTTTTTTTTTTTTTTTTTTTTTGGTAATCTATGACTCAATGTGTGGTGTGCATTATGCACCTTGCATTATAGAACAACTTTCGCAACTCCGACATCTATCAACAATTAAAAACTTTTGAAACTGTAACTAAACAAATGTTTATGTCTAAAAGAATATAAGAAAAGGAAAAGGTAAATAGAAACAAATTTTGTGGTCTGCTCTAATAATTAACCACGCTTTTATCCCCTTCTTAAAGTAAAAAAAATCACGTTTATTTAGTTAAAGCAAAAGCGAGAGTAGTAAATATCTCATAACGTTATAAGAGCGCAGGGCAGTTTTTCCTTTTTAAATGTGTTATTGGTATACAATTTTTTCCATTAATTTTTAGTTTTGATAAGAGTTCTTTTTCTTTTTGAGGACCTAATATGACCCAACTGTAATATTATTACATTGTTAAAATAGACTAACTATATGGAAACTCTTTTCCTAACAAATTAGAAAGTAAGTTTGTAATTTTTGGATTTTGTAATTTGTGGTAAACCGTAACAATTAACTATGCTTGCTTTAGGGGAAAAAGACGTTTATTATCCAGTTATATGATTTTATTATTAAGTGAGGGCTACAATTATAATTTTTCAATTATTCAGCTTGACACAGTTATAAATTTTTTCTTTTTATAAAAAGGGGTAAAAAAAGGGCAAAAATAAAAACTTCAAAATATATGACTCCAACGTATAATTCTCCCAAAAAAGAAAAGAAGCTTGCAACCTAACTGTTCTTAGCAATTTAGTACATTGTTGGGCTAAAATTTTTGTAGAGAATCTTTCTAATTTGTTCCAAGAAAAACGTGTGGGATTTTTACGTTTTGACTTGAGGAGTCAAACTCACGGTCGGTGATCGGCTGATCGTTTAAAATAATAGTAATAATAATAATAATAATAGTAAAAAATTGGAGATTCTATAAACAAATAAATAAATAAATATTAAAACATATTTACCAAGAAAAAAAATAATAATAAGACAAATTATGCATTTGGTTGGCAAACGCCCCGTTGAAAATCAACAACGTTTGACCATCTGACCACCCAGATCCCACTCTCACGTGATCATAATAATTAATAATAATAATAATAATAATATAATATTCGTCAAAGTGGGTCAAACTAAGAATAACTTTTTACGTAGACACGGCGACACGCAGTTTTACTCTCAGATGTTTGTTACTAATCAAACGGCTCCTCTTAACTTGCAAAACCATCTTGTCAAAAACATGATTTAATCCGTTTTCCGTAATTTTGCCTTAATTTCAGCTTCGCGATTCTCTCTCTCTCTCTCTAAAGACCTTTTCACCCAAAAAGAACGTTAAAGGCAAGAAAATTCCGACTTTCTCTCTCTTCTTTCTCACGGTTCCGTCGTTCAATCTCTCACTCGCTCAGTCCACGTGCTTTTCAGATATTTCACTCTCACTCGTTCTCTCTCTCTCTCTCTCCCTTTCTCTTTCTAATTAGGGTTTTTCTCTCACTAAAAGTCCATCTTGGAATCCAAAGTCCTCGCGCTGAATCTCTGAAAGATTGAAGCGAAATCTCTTTGCATTTGCATTTCAACATTTGGCGAAAATTCCAGCTCGATTTTTCGCACCAATTTCGTTTCCATTTCCAGCTCAGTACTTGAGCTCTTTAAGCGCCCAACAATGTACGAAATTCTTCTCATTATCGCTCAATTTGCATGTATTAGTTTCAACTTTGAGCTAAATTTGGGATTTTTTCAGCCTAATCCTAGTTTTCGCGTCTTCTTTTAACGAAAAATGTGTCGACTTTCGTATTTTGTCGAGCTGAATTTGTGCTTTCCTTGTTTAATATCCATTTTTTCCGATTAGTATTGAGTTTTAGATCTGTGTTTGGTAAAAGGAGAAAGACGTGGTGAGTTATGGCGCTGAAGGTTCCAGCTTCGAGAGCTGCGGAGATTGCGATTGGTTCGATAGGGAGGGGATACGACATCTCAACCGATCTAAGGCTCAAGTACTGCAAAGGAGGAGATCCCACTGATTCGCGTTTGATCGAGATTGACGACGATGATGGTCGCGAAATCGTTTTGCCCGGTGGGATTACAATCTCAAATGTTTCTAAATCCATCAAATGCGATAAAGGAGACCGAACGCGGTTTAGGTCCGATGTTCTCTCTTTCCAACAGGTAAATTTTCTTTCTTTAAATTCAGTTATGTTGATTGTGGCCCACATCGACTCCGGGCCATGGGCATATAATATTATTGTCGTTTGTTTTTTTGTTAGTTTCTCATTATTCATAAGAGATCGCTTTGTCCTGCAAATTTTCATGCTTTCTTATGCATAATGAGGTTGGGAATTGCGTTACTTGTTATTTGTACTCTCTCTTATGCATGTGAGTCACTAAACGACATTATTTAATAGCTTACCAAAAAGTGGAAAGATACTGCAGAGATGAAGAATGCATGTCAATTTTAGTATGCTTGGATCTATTAGATCCTCCTGTCATTCGATATTTGCCTGTGATTCAATAGTGATGGATGTTTCTTCCTAAGCACCTTGATAATATCCTAGATAGACTTTCTACATAAGCCTCTCTCTAGAGGAAAAGGAAAACAGATTCCTATCGCCCTCAAAATAGAGATTCATTCAATTTGTTGTAAGTTTCTTGAGTGACATACTAAGCTTAGGTCCTGTTTAGAGAATTGTATATTTTTGTTTTATTTTCGTCTCTATTTTTGCAAGTAACCTCTTTGTCTCTTTCCCTCCCAGATGTCAGAGCAGTTCAACCAGGAAATTTCTTTGACTGGAAAAATTCCGTCTGGCCTCTTCAATGCCATGTTTGATTTCTCAGGTTGTTGGCAGAAAGATGCAGCCAACAATAAGACCCTTGCTTTTGATGGAGTGTTCATTACACTCTACACTGTTGCATTGGAAAAGTCTCAGATGGTACTACGTGATCATGTTAAGAAAGCTGTCGCATCGTCATGGGAACCTGCTGCCTTAGCAAGGTAAATATACTGTTCTTCTTTGGCATAACACGGATTATCTTCTTTTATGTCTTTCTTACGATGACAGTAATGCGCTTTTCCCATTTTTTTTTTCTTTTTTTACACAACACAAAGGAAGATGAAAAGATGAAAAGTACAGTCTTGTTTAGTTATCGGCATTAAAGGTGCTAATAATCTTGTTAAAAAGTTGTTCCCATTGTTTAAATCTCGTTGCGTTATTCTTTATTGTCTGCAATTGTGCCTTGTAGTTTTGGAATGACTATCCCAATGCATATAGGCGTGTACTTTTATGCCATTATTCAGACGCTCATCTTATTGAAACTAAACAATGTTATGTTACATACGCACCATTCAGGTTTATTGAAACATTCGGGACCCACATTATTGTTGGTGTGAAGATGGGAGGGAAGGATGTTATATACATGAAGCAGCAGCACTCATCGACTCTTCAACCTGCCGATGTACAGAAAAAGTTAAAGGATATGGCTGACAAAAGGTTTTTACATGCCAATGGCCAGTATGACACATCTTCTCAACAAGTTTACAAGAATGACAAGGTTTGTGAATAATTTTTCTGTGCTTCTGATTTTGGTTCTATGACGTTACATATGAGATTTTTTTTTGGATTTCATTTGTGAATTTCTAAAGGAGTGTCGGGTTAAGCTTCAGCTATTCTTTATGGTTTTCCATTTCACCTGCTCATGATATGATTAAGATCTTATTCAAGTTTGAACATGTACCTCAGGGACGGTTGTTTTCTTCCTAGAAAAAAGGTTTTGTTTAGCATGTGAAACCTTATATGGTGATTTAATTCGTTAAAGCAGTTTGCTTAAATTTCCACAATTGACTTGTTTGGGGAAAGAAGCTTTTTTTTGTTCTCTCTTTTTTAGGTAACTTATCTAATCATTTTTCTTTCAGTTTGAAATCAGGGAGCAGCAACTACGGTTTGCAGAAACTAGTCCATCAAGTTCTTATTCACACAAGGAGGTGTGTTTCTGATAGAATAGTTAGTCTTCTGAAAAAAGGTCACACTAATTATTTGTCCACTAAGTTAGATAACATAATTCTTGTTGCAGGATATTGTAACAATTTGTAAGAGGAGAGGTGGAAGTGATGTTAGAAACCTATCGCACCATGAATGGTTACAAACTGTTCAAAGTGAACCTGATGTGATCTCAATGTCCTTTATCCCTATTACCTCTCTGTTGAATGGAGTCCCAGGGAGTGGATTCTTGAGCCATGCCATAAATCTTTATTTACGATGTAAGCAACTTTTCCTTGTTTGTTTGCATATTGCTTCTGGTTTTGTATCACTCCTATATGTTCATTCCCAGTGAACCAATCAATAGCGGAGCTGTATATTGGGCCGAAATATCTGATGCTGACATGAATTAGCTGGAAACGTGTGAAAGTTCAATCCCTCTGCATTTTGTTGCAGATAAACCACCAATTGAAGAGCTTCATCAATTTTTGGAGTTTCAGCTACCAAGACAGTGGGCGCCAGTGTTCAGTGAACTTCCCCTTGGTCCACAGAGAAAGCAACAAAGCAATGCATCTCTACAATTTAGCTTCATGGGTCCCAAGCTTTATGTGAACACCATCCCGGTAAAAAAAACTTCTCTTCTCATAATGCATTTCTTACGCAAACCATGACATCATAGCAGTGGTCGGCATAAGATGTTTTCAGTCCTTTTATGTTTTGTAAAATCTGTTTCATCGAACTTTGTAGTGCTGCATTTGAAAAAATTTCTTCATATTATTTTTTCCTTGTCAGTATTTAAGAAGCCCTTATCGTGATCATTTACAGTTCTCAACTTGAAGTGTCACTTTACCAATTTTAAGTTTTGAGTTTTTGATTGTTCTGCATTGTTCTATACGTTTCCCGGGGAAAACCTGGATTGCTAATACGCCGTTTTCATGGCAGGTTGACGTGGGTAAGAGGCCAGTGACTGGCCTTCGGCTATATCTAGAAGGGAAGAGAAGCAACCGCTTAGCTATCCACCTACAGCATTTATCCTCTCTCCCCAAAGTCTTCCAACTTGATGATGATCCACACGGAAACTTCTGCCATGAATCATACGACCGTAAATACTATGAGAAAGTCCAATGGAAGAATTTCTCTCATGTTTGCACTGCTCCAGTGGAGTCTGATGAGGATCTCTCAATAGTGACAGGAGCCCAGTTACAGGTCGAGAATTACGGCCTCAAAAATATCTTATTCTTGCGACTCCGCTTCTCCAGAGTTTCAGGAGCGGTGGTCGTAAAGCATCCCGAGTGGGATGGATCACCAGGATTGGCACCCAAGTCTGGATTGATATCAACACTAATTAGCCATCGCTTCACGACGGTTCAAAAGCCCCCTCCAAGGCCAGCAGACGTGAACATAAACTCTGCGGTCTACCCCGGAGGCCCTCCTGTCCCCGTCCAAGTGCCAAAGCTTCTGAAATTTGTAGACACCACAGAGATGACAAGAGGGCCACAGGACAATCCAGGGTATTGGGTTGTCTCCGGGGCAAGACTAGTTGTTGAAAAGGGCAGGATATCACTAAGGGTCAAGTATTCTTTATTGACTGTAATATTACCTGATGAAGTGTTGGAAGATCATTAGCTCTTAGACTAATGTTTTTGGTCAAGGGAGGAAAGATATATATATATATATATATATGTAACTTCTATTTAAATATGTATAGATAAAACCCAACGTAGAAAGGAAAAAAACAGGGGAGAGACAGAAAAAGACGAGGGAGGAGAAAAGGAGGCCCTCATGTGAAAACGATTTCTCTCGTTCTCTCACATGTGGTGTCAGCTAGTATGTTGTCTGGTTTTGGTGGTGTCATGTGTAAGATCTTATTCGTGTCACGATCCATGGAAGCTCGACTTCGAGTTTAGGAGGGTTGGTGGTTATTGGATGGACATTTCTATTACGGCTTACAGGGAAACAAGTAAAAACTCGACACAACAAGTTGGCTTCTAATCATGTTTTGCTTGTAAACATGCAATTATTTTGGGGATGGGAGTGACTGCGTTTAATGAGATTCATTCTTTCATTATGAAAGGAAGGTAGCGTAATTCCCATGACAGATTCAAAAGGAACGTGGATTTTTTTTTTTTTATTAACATTGAAGCAATTTCCCCAGAAGAAAGGATTTCATGTGTTAGGGATTAGATGGGACAAAGAAAAAAGAAAAAACCTCTGTATATGACGTCAATTGTTGAGTGTAAATATTCAAATTCGGTCAAATTTATAGAGATGAAAGATTAATTAGGTTTTTTAACGTTTTTTTCTCACCTGTCGTACGATGTGTATAAGTTGCTTAGTAAGTAGCAAACTTATTTCCCAATTGTGATATTGCAATTTCTAATTGTGATGAATCACAAAGTATTCAGGTAGATGTAGTCTTTAGGGCTTCATTAAATGATAGGTTTTCATACTTGTAGCTATCCTCGAAAGTTTTATTAGTGAAAAACAAAGTTGAATATAATATCATGTGGCAAACCACAACAAATTACGAACTCCACCCACTTTACAAACCATTTCTTTCAATACGGTTCTCGGTTTCTTCTTCTACGTAGTTGAATATTAAACGAAGATAATAAAAATCCAGGAAAATTTAAAAAAAAAAAAGAAAAAGAAAAAAGAAAGAATAGTGAAATGATTTCCAACAGACATTCCTCAGCAATCAAGCGCTCGCTTAAACCTGCTGGGCAGTGAATTGTCTCCAAGAAAATATTCTGATCATACCAAATTCATATAACTTAAGTGGGTGTGTATATATATATATATATAAAGAGATAAAAGAGTGTTGATTGGTTTTATGAATATACAAATACTATATCTGCTGAGGAAGTACAAAATTATGCTCATGAGAAGGCCAACATATTCCTTCCCTTGGGCATGGGAAAGGAGCTGGTAGTGCAATAAACGTTGGATACTGCTGTCCTGGCATAACTACTGAGAAATCTGATGCACAAGTTGCTGGAACCTGTTAACAACATTTAATCAGAAAATTAGAATCACCTCTCTAAACTACTTCAAGTTAAAGAGTTAATATATTGGAAGAAGGAAATGATTAAGGTGAAATTTTGATGGGAAATTACAGCATGTGGATTTCCAAGTTTGTGAAATGTTCCAGACTCTAGAGAAGCGTTGGCGTTGGCGTTGGCGTTGGCGTTGGCGGCGTCTTCTGGGGAGGAAACAGAAGGGGTTGGCTTAAAGAGATGCTCAAAGATGGCCATGATGAGGAACATAGATATCAAGATAGCAGTGGCAACAAAACCAAAGGAAATTGCATTCATGGATGTCCCAAAACTTTTCCATGGTGCTTCGCTATCAACTCCTCCCCCTCCCCCTGTAATTGTTTGAGATGGGGTTGGATTTGAACTCGTGTATATGTTCCATGGCTTTGATCTTTCTGAATTAATATCATTCATACTCGTCTATCGCTCTATCTCTCTCTCCTCCTTCCTTTGGAATCAGTTTTAACACTTTGTAAATAATTGTTTACGAGGATCAAAAACGCGCAACTAGGTGACTACTTCTATCGATTCTTCTTTCAAGAATGAGTTTGCAGCTCATTTGTTTGTAATCTCTGTAGACCTGCAAAAGAATGAGAGGATTAGTTATGAAAAAACTGATGTATAGCAAATAAAGTGACTAAGCCAAAGAACAGAAGTTCTGACAATATCTCTATATAGCCGCATTTACCAATCAGGAATTTAAAGAATCAGAGACAAAGTTCTGTAAGAAAAGGAAGGAAAAGTTCCCATCTCCCCCTTTATTATTATTTTTTTTTCAAGACGTAGACTCCAATCATGACCGCTAGAGAGCTGATCTAAGAAATAAGAAATCTCTGATTCTCTAGGAAACAATCCAAAAATTGTTAAAGAAATAACTGAGAGCAAAGAAGAAAGAGAATTATTTACTCATGGATATCACAACATGTTTGTGGAAGTAAGACTAATTTCAAGTAAGTAATTCCAGAAGAAAGAGTAAGACAAGCTTTGTAAGGAAGAAAGTTCAACTATTAATTCGTATTGCTGATGAGGATAAGACAGAGAAAGGAGGGCAGACGCTTCCAAACAACAGTTGCAGAAACCAGGCTCTCTCACTGATGGTTCCAAATGAAAAAGAAACATGGGCAAGTGTACATAAAACTCCTCTGACTGATATGCTACTAAACCATCAAGAATGTGATAAAATGACAAAAATAACAAGACGGTGATTCTCAAAACACTTACGAACAAAAGAAAAGAAAAAGAAATATAGAAGACAATTGAGGCTATTCTTGTACTTGTAATCCAAGTTGTATTAGTATTAGTATTATTATAGATGAGAAGGCAATATAAACAACAAACCTGATGTTAGTAGGAGGTGCATAGCCATTGTCTTTGGTCCTGAGATTTAGGAGCATCCTATAATCTTTAGTTACCGATTATGTGGGTTACCTGCCATGGAAAAACAAGACACCCACGTTTCTCAATGCATTATTCAAAGATTGTAGACTCTACCCAGCTAGCTTTATAGCCCCAATAGGAAATGTAAAGACAAAGTTGTATGATAAATCTCATTGGTACACTTTTCTTTTAGGTGTTGCGTTTTTTTTTTTTTTAATATGTTCATGATCCTGATGCTAACTTAATTGATACTATACCTTGTCTGAGGAAACACAGTTAAAGAAATAAAAAAAGAATGGGCCTTCATGTCTGTATAGCCTTAAACCAAGGGTGGTCTATTTGGTGCTTTTTAAAAAGCTGCCACCTTTAAGTGCTAAAAATTTCATTTAGGATGGTGGGCAATTTGTTGGTTATCTCTAACTCATTAAACCCACATGAAAGAAAGACCTTCTGACTCTTTGGGCAAATTATGATTTTTTTTTCATTCAACCATTTTTCACAATAATAACCACTGCCTTCAGATGATTGCCAAAGGAAATAACCATATGATTTAACCCCTTGACCATCTTGCACCACAGGTATACATATGATTGTGGCTATCATTTTTCCATATTGGCACAACTTAAAAAGGTGGAGAAAACACATGGGTTGGAACATTTACTGATGGTGTGGGAAAAAAATAGGGTGCTTGTTTCTTTTTTTTATTATTATTTTTTGGTAAGGATTAAGACATAGGGTATATCCCAATAGCAGTAATGAGTAACCTAATTCAAATCCAACATAAGCATTGGGATGTAATCATGGAAAGGTGAGCAATATCTCACATAATCTCAAATAATCACCCACCAAATAAATAAATAAAGAAGAGAGAGGAAGACACAAAAAGAAAAAGCTGTTGCTATTGCAGAACAGAATATTATAACTAAAATATCCAAAGTTTTGCTGCAAAGCCTGTGTGTATTATTTCTCTTTTCCAAATGGAACTTGAATTTTGATAGGTTTGCCATCAAAGATCTCACCCATAACCACAAGAGCATATCAAACCACCTTAAGATCATACCCACAAAGAATTTAATAAATATTAAAATAAGAGAAACAAAAAAATGTAGAGAGAGAGAAGCAGCGTTGGAATACCTTACAGCTGTGCAGTAGCAGAGTAGCCATGATTCAAGAGAAGAAAGAAATGGATCTGGCGCATAAAAAGTAAAGGGCTAGAAAGAAGCAAAAGGGGTTGATGTAGACCACATTTATTTTTCATGTAATTGTTTTTTTTTTTTTTTGTTAAAACAACCTGTTGATTGGAACTCCATAATTTCTGTCAGAGAACACCAGTAAACCCACCAGCAGGCACTACTAGTCTAGCACAAGCTGTGTTGGTTTGACAAAATTTTATTCTTTGGCCATAAAAAAATCAAATAAAACATTAGACCCTTTTTTTGTTTTGTTCTTCTGGCGAACATTAACCGAAAAAAGTATTAAAAACACCATTCCATGATGCCTTTCCTCTCTCTCACACGTACACACATGCAGCAACAACAAGAACACGCTGAAATTACCATTAAGCCAAGCATATGTATCATAAATCAAAGGAAATTCTTGAAAAAGAAATGAAGCCCATGATTACAAAATATATGTATGATTTATTAGACCCTACAGAGAAAGGAGGGAGAAGAAGGGAATGGCCAAAGGGTCTATTTTGTCAACAACGCAATCACCATGTCTGGGAATGATATGAACGCTTATCTAAACTTATTCATAACAAGCCAGAGTAGTTTTCTTTCTTTATGTTTTTTTCTCTTTTAGTTTATTTATAAAGGGCATAAAAAAACTACATCTAAAGTTCAAGATATGGGAACTTAATATTGTCAAAAGCAGAAAATATATCAATGTGAAACTTGCAAAAATGGAACTGATTAAAATGACTTCACCTAGATTTTACCCAAATAAACTTAACTTGAGGTCTGCCACTTAACTTCAAATTACTTGTGAGAGGAAACAGGGAAAAAAAAGTGAATCAATTCTTCTATTTCCTTGGCGAAAAAGGCAAGGAAAAATTGATAGTTGAATAGAGAAAAGAAGAAAATAAAGAAGGTAAAAAACATTCCGTCTCAAACCAAAATACAGGGAAAAGAAAGAGGGTTCCTTTTGTTTTTTTGTTGTTTAATTCCTGGAATTAGACATAACATAACGTCTGCCGTCATGTACAGGAGCAGTTCATGTCCCATAAAAAAGATAACACAACGTTTCTTCTTTTATTTTTGTTTTTGTTTTTGTTTCTGTTTCATGTAAGACATTTTTCTTAAAGAGAAAAGGGTCCCATGACAAGAAAACACACAAAAACAGGACGTTGGAAAAAAAAAAAAAAAAGAAGAAGAGATTGATCTAATTGAAGCACCGCCATTTCCTTTTCCTTTTTTTTTTTTCAAACCAAAGTCCCCAAGCAACCTTTTACTTTCACAACAATTCATCAACAAGATGGGAATTTTTATTGTAAAGATGGTAATTTTGTACCATCGATTAAAGCAAGGTGTTTTAGTTGTTTAATTAGTATCTTAACGGTTTGATTTTTAACTATTTATGTTAAAAATTTATAAATTAAACTATTAAAAAATTAATCCAATAGCTAATAGGCCGTTTAGTATGTAAATTCAAAACTGTTTAATGCAGTTTAAACTATAAAAGCGGTTCAAATTAACATTTGATGGAGTAATAATTGAGACCAATTTAAACCATAGAGGCAATTTTAAAGCAATCAAAACGTCATAAAATTTAAACTTTGTTTACCTTTAAGTTCACATGGTTTGAACAATTTTTTACAAATAAAAACCATTCTTATTCTTCTTTTTCTACCATAATTTTTTAAACATCAATTTTTATTTTAAACTTTGATGTGATCTTTTATTCTTATTTTAAACTCTTACGTTTGTTTAAAACTACCGTATAAACTATGCAATTTAAACTCACAGTCTAAACTACAAAATTTTAAACCATGTCATTCTGAACCCATGCATCAAACAAACCATAAACCATCTGCACTCTATCAATAGTTTAAAATTGTCTTCTTCACTCTATCAATAGTGAAAAATCCTCCTCTTCTCTTTTTTTCTTTTCTCTTCCCAGATTGTAAGCAAAGGATACAGAATACAATTCTACTGCATGAAAAAAGAGCCCACGTAGTAATTTTTTTAATTTTAAGTTCCAACTTTTATATCACTACCTTTCATGTTTTCTTTTCTTTTTTTTTTTTAACTTTCTTTTTTCTTATCACTTTTGGCTTGCTCTCCGGTAACTTTCACTTTTTAATATGTTCTTTTATTTCTTCTCCCTCTCTCTCCAATGATGATCAGCTCTAAGAGACAGCAAAACAGAAAGATAAGAGGATTCAATTAGTAATGATCACCCAAAACTTTCAACTTCTAATCAGTTTTATCCTTGTTTTTTGTCAAGGCTTAAATGAAAGCCATAAAGAAAAATGTATATGACGCCAAAAAGAATGTTCTGATGCTGCTCTGGTAGAGCCCAAAAAAAAAAAAAAGTTGCTTTCTCTCCAAAAATTTCCTTCAAATAACAAAAGGAAGGGGTAGGAAGTTTAAGAAAGAATTGGAAAGGACACTTGAATTATTGAGTTTAAAAGGATTTCATTTTCATTGCAGAGAAATCATAAAAAAGTAATGGCAAGAGATATTGCGTTTTACAGTATTCTTATGTTGTTTGGTAGATGGGAAACTTTAAAAGGAGAAAGATAGTGGAGGAATTTATAAGAGGAAATAGAATTATTAATTGCGTGGTAACACAGTAAAGAGAAAAAAAGAGAGATGTGATGGATGGGAGGACATACGAATTTTGTTGTTTTCAATCCACGCCAAAGGAGTTTTCTTTTTCTTTTTCTTTTTTTTCTTTTTCAACGGGAAGACTTGCTAATACTTGCATGGCAGGTCAAATTACTTATTTGCCCTCAGTTTTAAACTACAATAAGTAAATGTGATTTACCGGGTCGAATTATATTGATTTGAATTAAAAATTTTCAATTTTATAGTTTAAATTACAATTTAAATTCACGTTTGAACGTGCATTCAAGTGTTAATAATTTGAGCTAAAATAAGGTTTGAATTTGTTCACTTAGTTTGATTACCTTTTATACTTCCTTTGTATTTTTCATGCTTCGGGTCTCTTTCCTTGTTATCAAACCGAGTGCTAGTGAAAGACCTCTTCCAAGCCTACTTTAGGTCTGTTATTTTTTTCTAAAAAAAGGATGACTTGAGGGAAGATATTGTGTCTGAATGTGTGAATATGTACACAAATAGATACATACGGTGGCATCTTTTGTGTGTGTTTCATCAAACAGTTGCGAATCATAGATCAGACTGCTCAGTTGTGACTAGGATTCATCATTTATGTTAAAAAAAAAAAAAAATAGAACACGACTTCTCTCCCATACAATACTGATATATGTTTCATTCCATTTCTAAATTTGAACTGCTTTGGGATATATCTTTCCCTCTGTATCTTGGGGTCATTGCATTTATTTATTTTATTGAGGAAGCAATTCCAAAATATTAGTTGTACTACTGTACAGTACATCTCAATTGTCAGGGAATCCATGGTTCCTTTGTTTAAGGTTCTTTTACAAGAAAAACATAATATGCTACCGAGTACAATAACAGCTTTGGAGCGGAAGAGAATATTAAGTAATATGCTATTTGGTAAGCGTGATTAGAACCATAGTCGTGGTTTAAAACACTATAGTAATTGAGAGCTTTATAACTTTTTATTTTTTCACTGGAATATATGATGGCTTACTATTGTAACATAATATGTTACTCTAATTATGGTTGCCGAATACCCTATCGAGTATTTTTAAGCAATTATATTGAAACACCCGTTATTTT
This sequence comes from Artocarpus hirsutus, assembly GCA_946598075.1. NCBI lineage: Eukaryota > Viridiplantae > Streptophyta > Magnoliopsida > Rosales > Moraceae > Artocarpus > Artocarpus hirsutus. The sequence goes on along the minus strand of CAMOHE010029585.1, from coordinate 780 downwards.
AACGGGTATGATTTTTGATAAAATCATATAAATAAATATATCATTTTAGCATTTTTACTAAGTCTCCGTAGTAAATATTTTAAATCTACCTATCACTCATTTATATCAGCCTTGTCCCACTACATTAATGCTCAATTAAATAGCATCCTTATCATTTGGAGACATAGAATTAATTCACCTCAACTACCGGGGGACATCGATATGTTTTCTCAACCACATTTTTAATGCTTCCTTTATCTTCTTCTACAACATACCCCATTTGTCCCCTCAATTATGTTGACATTATTTGCTAAAAGTCTCCGTGGAAGACATGATAACATTTTCTTTTAATGCTCATTTAATTCTATCCCGCTCCTCAATTAATTTGATGCCTATATATTAAACCATCACCACTCTCTTCTCTAGTTTCTCATTCTCTCCTTTCTCACTTCAATTTCCAACTAAAGACACAAGACATAAAGCTCTCTTTGCAACCATGACAACTATAATTTCCAGCCACGTTTGAAGCCATTTTGGAGTCAATACAAGCTTGATTTTTAACTCAAACTTTGGTGTTTTTCAAAGGAGTTTTGAGGTAGGTTTTCTTAAATTCAAACTTGGTTTTAGCATGTGTTTTCTCCATGTCTAATGCATGATTTTCGTGTTCCAAGTTCATGCAAATTTCTAATTATGTTAGCATACATATTTGAGCATTTATGAACAAAAACTTGAGTCCTAAGTTGAAACCAACAACCAACCTTTATTTTGGTTTGATGATGATTTTGAACTCATGTGAATATG